>JALLOT010001817.1:0-14023 GCA_036939595.1 Thalassiosira livingstoniorum | reverse complement strand
AGAACCTATAAAAGAACCTATAAAAGAACCTATAAAAGAACCTATAAAAGAACCTTCAAAACATCAACTACAGATAACCTGCAAAAAATTATTGATGACAATTTCAGCATGTTTGATAGTACAGTAATGATTGCAAATCTTACTTAATCTCAATTTGCTTTTTACGCTAGTATAACCTAATCAATGTTAATTCATTTCATCTGGTGGACAATGTATGTTATTTGTGAATTTTCATCATTTTCATATCAGGATTCTGCCATTTATCAAACATAATCATATGATTCTTGCTGAAATATAATTGTTGAACTCTCTGCCACACATTTTCATCATGGTAGGAAGTTCAACAAAAACTATCTACCAAACCCTCATATGCAGGTTTGACATCTATCCCAAGGGTAGACCTTGAACATGCACATGGAGAGAGCTCCTAGGGAAAATCCTGGTGTATTGTGAAATGGTAGTTTTGGAAGAATACATTTCCATTTGATTGAAGTCAATTTTATGTCATGATGCAGTGACAATCTTTTGTGGAGATCAAACAACTCATGGCCCAAGTTTGGTAGATAGTTTTGTTGAACCTTCTGTCATGCAAGCACATGATAGAGAGTTCAAAAATAATACTTTCCTATAAATCAACAGATGAAAGAAAAAGAAGAATTTGTAAAATGTGTTCTATGAAGTTCACAACTGATTAATATTGATATTTATCTCTTTTTAGATCACCAAAATGACAATGAAAGAAAGAAGACAACCAAAGGCATAATGAATCAAATTATAAGTATCATGTGCACCAAAAGAAATAGTATCATACATAGTTTTTGTTGTTTAGAAGCAATTAAAAACATCAAAAAATGGCTTAATTTGAAAAATAATAATGGAATGAAATGAGAAGATCTCTACTTATTCAAACAACAACAAAATGAAAACACACAATAATTGACAATATAACCCTTACAAAAGGATCATCAAATGCTTTCATAGTGTTTGATGAATTTGCAAAGAGCCTCCAGAGGAAAAGCCAATGGCCTCTAGGAGAGCCTACAAAAGAACCTAAAACATCATTCACAGGAATCAGAATTAGAACCTATTAGAACCTGCAACATAACTTAAACATAGTGTAATATTGGATTCTAGAACTAGATACAATAATCCATGGTAGGTGTAGAGCTTGTGACTTAATCTTCCAAAATCCAAAAGAGATGGAAACAAATTCAAATGGCTTGGAGAAACAAGAGAAAATTGGGACAAAGAAAAGAAGAGATTCTTGCATATTTTTTGATGATTTGAGTAAAATATCAAGATTTCAAACACAGGGTTGGAGATGGGGGTTGGAGATATGCTATTCCATAATCCATTTCCCATTTGGGCTACTCGAATTCCATATCATGCTGTCATTACTTCTTCAAACTATGAAAATAAAGAAAACAGAGCTCAAACCCAAACAACAAAGCAGAGAAAAATGATCATCCAATCTATCATCAAAGAAACAAAAGAGAAAAGAAAACAATACAAGTTTGTCTCATTAAGCACAAAAAAGGAGCAGACCAAAGTCAAAGTTTAACTACAAAGAAGATGACAAGGGTGTGTTGGTCTTTGAGCTGCACAAGACAAGTCAAGCAAGTCAGAGAAATATCATATCTTTGTACTTTATTGTATCTCTCAATGCTCTGTCCCCTGAGGAATGGGGTAGTGAAAATGAAACAATTATCCAGATTATGACATCTTTATGACTTACAAATCACCAAAAGAGAAAGGTTCAGAAGGTTGTAGCTGAGACTCACCATTATTTCATTCCAGTAGGAACTTATGATCCTTATTTCAAATCCCACCATGAAAACCAACCACTGTGGTTTCTGACATCAGTTGAAGTGAATAACAAAAGAATAATTGACAATAAAACCCTAACAAAAGGATTATCAAATGTTTGTTGTAGTGTTTGATGAATTTGCAAAGAGTCTCCGGAGGAAAAGCCAATGGCCTCTAAGAAAGCCTACAAAAGGACCTAGAACATCATTCACAGGATCTAGAATTAGAACCTACAACATAACCTTAAATTCAGTGTAATATTGGGTTCTTGAACTGCAATAATCCATGGTAGATGTAGAGCTTGTGACTTAATCTTACATCTTACAAAAGAGATGGAGACAAATTCAAACAACATGGAGAAATGAGAGGGAATTGGGACCAAGAAAAGGAGAGTTTCTGGCATATTTTTGATTATGTGAGTGAAATATTAAAATTTCAAACAGAGGGTTGGATATGGAGTCTGGGGATAAAGTAGATAGTAGTCTTGGGTCCTAGTATTGTAGTATGGTACTATTCCATAAAATCCATTACTTGTACTTATTTGGGCTATCTGCTCCAATTGTTGGAAAAATCAGTTCTTCATAATCATCTTCATTTTTTTATTGCTCAATTATTTTTTTAAGTATCGCCAACCTTCACTAAAAATTATAATCCAAAAGTCGCGGGTTGGCTGCTGTTGGCTGTTGTTGGCTGGACCTTGGCTTGACGCTCGACCCTCGCTCGACCATGTCCGCTTTGATGCATTGGGTGTGCCTCCCAACCAACAATCAACAATTGTCAAACAATAAATCAGTTGCATGTGCACCAGCCTTTGTCAAGACAACATGAAGGAGATACTAAAGTCGTTGTCTTCACGAATCCAACCCCTGCATCTCCCTGCATGATCCAATTTCGTTTGTGCCGGATGCCAGACTGACCGCCAAAGAATCATTTGTTCCAACGGTTCTCTAGGTAGGGCCATGAAGTGGGCCGACCGGCTTGCGGTGCTTTGAATTTTGCCCTCAATTTCGAATCCGGTGGAGAGATATCACTTTAAAGCAACGCATGGCGCTCCGATGCACCTGCCCAGTCGCATGCCATCGTAATGACTGGCCCTGCGTTTCCAATGCGTTTTTTGACTTGAGGGATTTGTCAACAATTAGCCAGTACAACACCGTGGTACAACCAGATTCATCACTACCCCGATTTTCATAGGTAATGACATATTTTTTCGTGGCTGTCTGATCATTGGATTCGGCATTCGGGGAATTTCGGTGCAGTTTTGAAATCGAATAAACGTACAATTGAAACCTGTCGCTCCTTGGCATGTTCGTTGTGTGTCTAAAGGAGTGTGCGAGATGAAAGAAGTTTACGCAGACACAATGAAATTTTGATTTCCATCTAAATTCAATTTTTCTCTTTTGGGGACACAGATAATTGTGTACACTTTTTTGACTTTCGTCGTTTGCTGATTACTGCATTGCCAAAAGCTTGAAATGGATTGGTGTGGCTCTTCTTTGATTTAAATGGCGCCCAACATGATTGACAAAGTAGACAAAATTTCAAGCTGGGGTTCTGAATTTCCATTTCAAAGGCAGCAATCGAATTCTTTGGCGTGCAGACGAGAGCATCAAATAATCCGACGGTGCAATGAATTTGATCTTATGTATCTACTTGGGGCCTCCGGATCCCAAGCCCCAGATGTTCGTGGCAATTTGTGAAGGTTTGTGGCACACTGCTGGAAATGGCATTGAGTACAGTTTTCTTTTTGTTGGAAGATAGGTATGAATTCCTACTACATTTGAACATCCTGATTCTGATCCTGATAGCACAATCATGCGGGATCAAGCGGGATCTGAAAATTTCAATTTTCATGTGAAACAGTATCCTCACTATGGTATTTATTACTTTATCATAAATTCACCATGCTTCTCACCAGGGATTGTTGCTGTTTTTGAATGCGGATCAACTTTTCCAGCTTCGGAATCTCTTGTCGTCGCCCACATTGACCTATCTTGCGGTAGTCCTTTCGCGATTTCAGCGCTTTGCCACATTCGTCTCAAGCGCCAGGACCCAGCCTGTCAGTAGCTAGGATAAATTTATTGCCGGTCACTATTATCAACAAGAATTGAGTACCTCACAAGGAAAAATGGACTCATCGCTGAGATGTGGCAATTGCAGCCAATGTCTCTTTGACAAAGCCGAGATTGACGTTATGTTTTATTGCAAAGGCAAGGAGCAGGTCCACATTGCAGTGAAGCCGGAGCGTGAGGTCCTCGTTCGGAAGAGAAGCGTCCTAAAATTTGTACGACTTGATGATGGCGCTGTTGGACTTGATCCAGATTTGAAGAAGGTGAAAAAAGCAAAAAGAACGTTTGCAAAGACAGAAGATCTCCACTGCAATGTTTGCGGTGCAGGAATTGGAGTTGCAGGACCTTACGGTCCAGAGAGTAAAAGTGTTGTTACATTCGGCCGCGACAAAATATCTTTATGCGGAGTTCCACCAACCAAAAAGACCCAAAGCAAGAAAGCTCCAAAGTTCTACGAAAGCTTCAAAACTCAAATTGAGTGGAGTGGGATTGAAAGAAGATCAGATGATGATTTCTTCTGCATGGGGNAGATCAGATGATGATTTCTTCTGCATGGTGGGAGGAATTGCTCTAGCCAGTGAAGCAAGTGGTCGTGGAATGTCATTTAAACTTTTTGTCCCGGACTTCTCGCTTCAACACCCAAAATGTCATCAATCGTGGTTGACACATAATCTCTCCATGGATTCAAACAAAACTCTACGACATGAAATGCAGCGGTATTTCGGATGGTTTTCAATCGAAGGAAGCAGTGGATCTGAAGAGGACTCAGTGCAGAAAAAACCTGCTGTCTTTTCATACATCACTCACACGTCCCCGCGTAATTACCAAATTTTGGCATATATTGAGACGCTCATTCAAAATATGATAGTAGTAATGCCTACGGGTACTGGAAAGACATTGGTGGCAGCCTTGGTAATGAAAAAGTTGAAGACCCTCAATCCCCAACATACGGCATTATTTATTGTTGATCGAGTTCCGTTGGTATTTCAGCAGGGCGGGTACCTTGAGCGAGAGACAGGGCTTCGTGTTTGTAAGCTTTGCGGGGAAAATAAAAAGCTGAAAATTTTGCGTGACCTGAATCAATGTCATTATGATGTACTCGTGGTGACAGCGGGATGCCTTTTGAATATGATGGAGAGGGGTCACTTGGATTGGCGAGTGTTCTGTACCATTGTTTTTGACGAATGTCACCATGCAACGGGCGACCATGTCTATGTCAAGCTGTTAAGAGAGATGGGAAATGCTGGTTTGCTCTCTTTGTCTGGCCCGAGGATTTTAGGTTTATCGGCAAGTCCTGTTACAGCAAAAAATCCATTGGTGGGGTCGTCCAAGCTCCGTGACATTTGTGCTAAATTTGGTAATGCTGGTATCCTTCACCCAAATGTCCCAAAGAACCCAACAACTGTTGAGTGGGAAGTTGTCAGGCGAAGCGAACAGCAAAGAATTTTTGCTATTTGGGCGCTGAGAGAAGTAAACAATTTTCTTCAGGCTTTAAGTAGTATGATTCATGATTCTTCAAGTGGAGAATTCGAATGCAACGATGATCCAACCGGAAATGAATGCGATAAACACGAGTTACTGTTTTGCTTCGACTTGCCTGATATGATTGATGGTGCTACTGAAGACGAACTCGATCAAATTTTGAACCCTTCAGCGATTGGAAGACTTCGCGGCCAGCTCCGTGGTAAGACTCATATCTTTACATTTTTGACTATGTTTAAATTACCGCTTTCACCAACTTTCACTAATGTATAAGACTTTGCGTTCCCTTTTTACCGACTTAGAAATTGGTGACTATTATCTTGAAGCCGACAAGAATCTTCCCCTATTGCTGAGAACTAAGACCTATGTTAGTGTATGTCTTCTGCTTGTAGCTGCTCTTGAATCATCAGAAACAATGGGAGTAAAGTTTGCGCATGCCATCGTCAATGAATTCAAGGTCAAGCTAAGAAGTGAGTCGTCTGATCATGACAAAGACGATTTTGAACTTGAAATAGTGGAGGACAAAATAATTTCTACGTTTGCAAACTCGTGGAATGAGCATTTGGCTTCTTTTTCTGGGATCAATGCTGAATTATCCCCTCGTTTGAAAGTTCTACATCGTCGATTACTACATTTTGCTGGTGCATCATCCAGTGGTAACAATCCCAACAAAAAGACATGTTCTCCAGGATTTGATGACACGACCAGAGCTCTAGTACTTGTGAACACACGTGAGGCGGCCCGACAACTTACCTCATTCTTGAAAGGAGATGCCACTTTGGGGACAGCTTTAAAACCTCTAATGGTGGTGGGTCATGGTGGATTCGATGGCATGTCTTGGCAAGGTGAACAAGAAGTTGCAATCGCAGAGTTTCGCTCCGGATCCAGTCGTCTTTTGATTGCAACTTCCGTCTTGGAAGAGGGTCTAGACGTCCCCGCTTGCAATTTGGTTGCTCTACTGCAAGGAGTCTCGAGTCTCATTAGTTTTATTCAGAGTCGTGGAAGGGCAAGATGTACGAATAGCAAAATGTTGGTTATTGCGAGCAGGGAGGAACGGTCCAGATTGGATTCGATCCGAATGCAAGAGGTTGAGATGAAGGCACTAGTGCAAAAGACAGGAAAGGCATACAATCTTCCATCAGATCATGCAATGAGGATTTGCAATGTTCTTAGCGACCTCTGCGGCGATTTGGGAGTCAGAAAGACCTCATTGAGTGACGAGGCTTCTTCTGTTAGTGATCTTACAGGCTCTGATGCTCTGTTGGTGGGCAGTGATGTGGAACTTGTTGTCCAGATTTGGGTTGTTGCTGATGCATTGAGACGAAAAGGAATGAATTGCAAAAAATATGCGGAAACCCGATCAGATCTGGGAGAAGATACTGATCATATTACCTCACATTTTGAGAGCAACTTTACACAAGAAGATCTCGAGGAAGAATTAAACAAGCTATTGGTGCATTACAATCTTGAAGAGAAATTATACCTCTCCCAGGCATCTGAACTGGATGCTTTTGATTGCAAAAGGATGATTTTTGACCAGGGAGCTTGCAGAGGGTTCATGGTTAGTTTTGGAACTCCAAAGCATCACGATGCCCAGATCAACCAGCAAGGCAATGAACTTCGTGATGTACTTGACTCCTTTTGTGATCAATGGGGTTTTAGTTTATTCAACGACGAGAATCTGAAATGCTGGGTCCATCAAAGTGATGTTACTAAAAGATTGGATCAAAGTTTGGAACAGCACGGTTTTCACTTAAGCCCCAAGGATGGCAGTGTTAGGCTAGATTCTATGCTGGTTTCTAGATGCAGTGCTGGGCGTTGGGGTGCACCGAACATCTTTGTTGAAAGGTATAAAATACCAAGTCATGAGATTTCAAGCATTTGTTTCAAAAGCGAAGAGGGAATAGATATTCTCTTTCATGATCTATTCAGTCTTCAATTGCATGTGAGCCAGTCGATCATTGCAGGATACACTCTTGTAGATGTTGATCGAGAAAATGCGGAACTACGTCTTTACATTCCTCTGGAAAGTGCGCCAATATTCACCACAACAACAAATGGCGACAATTTTGATCGAGTAACGGATCGCAATCAAGATACTTACCCACAAGTCCAACCGTTTTCAACGAATAATGTGTTGTGTCTCGGCTTTCATGAGCCAAGCATCGTTCGTCACGTTTTGAAGAGCTTGGAGTGCGACCATATTGCGGCTCAAATGTTTGATACACGCGTGCACATGGTTGATCAGATTGAAGCGGTGAAAGAATACAAGACATCAACAGGACTCTTTCCAAGTGAGCAAGCGTTTCTCAAACATACAACAGAACCACCAAGGAACAAAGTTTTTCACAACTCTTTCATTGATTTGCATCATAATCCACTCCCAGTGTTTTGTTCAGAGGAGGTTGGATTTCTAAGAGATGTGAATTGGGTGCTTTTATGTTTATTTTCCAAGCGACTCGGATGTTTCACTGACGAAGTTCGGAGCTTCCTCACAAACGAAGTGGCTTCAACCATTCAGGATATTTGGGGCCCGGTCAGCATTGCCAAATCCAACTTAGCTTCAAACCGGAAGATCACCGAAATTCCAGAAGAAATTTCATGGATTCTTTTTGCCCTTCTAGACATTTGTGACGACAATATTCCGTACTGGGGAAATGTGATCCACAGATTTCAAAGCATTATTGATACCATGAAGATTGACAATGCTTGTGGCGGCAAATCGTTATCATCATCAGAAATTCATAACATGGGCGCCCGCCGAACAAAAACACCGTATGCGTCATCATCTGCGGCAAGAAAAACTCTTTTTGCTCGTGACAATAAGAACTGGTTCAAGTTGTATCGCGCAATGAAAACACCAACTCGCGTGATCTACTTGCCACAAATTCCGGTCAAAGGGAGTCGCTTATTCCGAAGTTTTGGCTCAGAACGTTTTGTCTCTGTCTTATTCTGTGACGAGCAGAAGCAGCGTTTACATGGTGAGGAGGTGCTTGAAATAATGAAAAGAAGCATTGAACACCCCGTCGTATTTTCTGGACGAGAAACTCTTTTTTTCGGAGCTAGCTCCAGCCAGCTCAGAGAGCAACATCTTTTGTATGTTGATGTTTCAAGTCTCCCTCAATCAAAGATTGCAAGCAACAATGGCGTTCAAGACCGCTTGCGCCAACTTCGTGAAAGCATCATTAGCAAGGGTAGTCTGACAACCTGCCCATCTCCCCCAAAGTATCTTTCATGGTTGGCATTGTACTGCACAGCCGACACGCCAACAATAGTCCTCAACGAATCGGACGTCATCACTATTCCCGATATTTTCACTAAAAGCCCATCCTCAACTCAATTGACCGATGGCAACGGGTTCATTTGCCATTCTTCTGCGAGAGAAATATCAGAGAAATATTTGAAGCTCAAATATGTCCCGAGTGCTGTACAAATTAGATGGAGAGGTGCAAAAGGTACAATCAAATTGAACAAATATAATCTGTCATAACCTTTCTCCCCCTTGCTAAATCTAATATTTGAATCGTTGTTGCAACAGGTGTTTTAACTGTTGTTTCAGATGATTTTGGAGGGCTGAAAGGACATAAGATCGCCCTTCGTGACTCTATGGTGAAATGCTGCCAAAGTATTGCCTTCCCAAACTCAGTGCTCTGTGTTTTAAACTATTCGAAGTTTCTGCCCATGTTTCTCAACCGCGAAATCATCAACCTGCTAACATCTGTTCCCAACGAAGCAGAATACTGTGCATCCGAGGTTCTGTATCAGCGGATGGATGACTGCCTTAAAAGCGAAGGGCAAATGTTCAGTGATCGTACTTTAGCATGCAAGAAATTAAAGGAAGAACTTGCCATTGTTTCCTCCGTCTACGGAAATGACTTCATTCCGCGGCATTTTTCTTTGAATGACCCTCTTTGGGTTGACATTCTCAGAACAAGATACAGGCATTTGGTTCGTGACTTAGTGGAAAAGACCCGCATTCCTATTGATCGAGGTTGCCAGCTCATAGGCATTGTTGATCCCGTTGGTGTATTGGACGATGGGGAGGTTTTTGTGCAAATAAAGCACTCAAAAAGTTTTGTTCTCGACAAGAGGAACGTGATGATTTTCCGCAACCCTTGTCTTCATCCGGGCGATATGAGGATTGTTAGTGCTGTTGATTATCCGGAGCTGCATGACTGGTGTAATGTTGTAGTTTTTCCATGCAATAGCCAAGTCACAAGAAACCTTCCGTTGGAGTGCTCAGGTGGAGATCTTGATGGAGATTGTTTCTATGTCTGTTGGGACGAGGAGATTGTTATGTCGAAGGAGTATGAACACGAGCCATTTCCATATCATGATGTGGATATTACCAGCAACGGCAGCGATGATGACCTCATTTGGGACGGGAATTCTTGCACAAACGATAATTTTTCAGGATTCATAGGAAAGGTTTTTTCTAACAACTGGCTTGGGAAAATCGCAAGGACACATTTGATCATTTCAGATATCAAAGAGAATGGAGCTCGCGACAAACTCGCCATAGAAGTGGCGAAAGAGCACCCCTATGCAGTTGACTATCCCAAAACAGGAATGCTGCCCAACATACCAGAATCAGCTATTAAATTAGTTCGCAATTCAGGTTGCCCGGATTTCATGGACAGTCAAAATCGTGGGACAAAAAGCTACATTTCACGTAAGCCACTGGGAGATCTATATCGAAGAGCAGCCTCGTTTGAGTTCAATTACCCGGCAGTTGTACACAATTGTTCGTCGGAAAATGAAGGCACTGATATCAATGCCATCTTTCTGCTCCCAGGCAGAGAAAATCATTCTGAGTCAGCCATGTCTCATTACACAAGATATTTAGGTGCCCTTCGATGCTTGATGGTGACATATGGGATTGAATCTGATTCAGAGGCACTTTTGGGACGTGCCCTGCACTGGCACCCATTGATCAATGACTACGGGAAAGCACAAGAGGTAATAAAAAATCAAATGCAATGCCTTCTTTCTGACTCTAAAGAAGGGTTTAGAGAAGTGTGTAAAAGATTGCATCTGGATAATCTGAGCGACAAAGCTGTTGTTGCTAGTGCTTGGTACGAAGTAGCTTACAAAGATGGACGTGCAAAGAGCTTTTGTTTGGCGGTGATGGATGTGCTCAATGAATTCTTTTTGGGAAACCAAAGGGACATGATGCTCACTGGGGCTTGCAGTGAAAAAGTCGGCTCAATTATACTGAACCACTGCAAAGATCACGCAAAGTCAGTTGGCGTCTGGAGTCGAGCCAAATTATCCATTTGTGAGCTCATCAAGGATTGGTTAGTTGGAAGCTTTAATGGTTTGAAATTGAACTCAGAAAGCATTAAAATTCATCCATTTGGCTCAGTGGGACAGGGTCTTTGTGAGCAAAATTCGGATTTAGACATTTGTGTTAATATTGATGACTCAGTGTCACTTTGTGGCATATCACAAACGGAACGAAAGCAACTCTCGTTGCAAGACATTGAGCGCCAAATTTTGCAAGTTCTGATCATGCCTCGACTATCAGGTTTTGTCGACGAAGTACAAGAGTTCGTTAAACCAAAAGTTCCTTTTCTGCGTTGCAGTATTCCTTCTCCGGTCGACATCGATATGGACTCAGTGACTATTGATGTGTCCTGCAATTTTTCTGGACTTTCCAAGTGTCAATGGCTACAACTTCTCTTTTATTTCGAACCAAGCTTGTATCCAACATTTTTGCTGCTTCAACAATGGGCAAGAGAGGCCAACATCATTCGTAGTAACCACACTGACTCATTGTCAAATTCTCAAGAATTGAAAATGCTGGAGCAACCTATGCTGACAACTGGGCAGTTTCATGCACTTATACTCTTAGCTTTGAAGAAAGAGCTTGTTGAGGCGACAGCAAAGTGTGCAATGCACGTTAATTCTTTAGGTGACGTAGGCTGTATACAAGCAACCGAACTCTGCCAATTGGCAGTCCCAGGCAAAGTGGGAAACTTCATCCTTTGTTTTTTTGGTAACGTGCAGCATTTGCTTTACGAGAATGAATCTGATGCCTTATCATATGCCTGGCCTATGTTACATCAGAATCTAGTGCATCAGTTAGATACTCCAGCTGCTCAAAGAGAATCACTGCTCACAACAATTCCCATGACAGCTGTTGGCAAAATCTCCTCACTTTGTGAACCATCTCTCCATAGTTTGGTTGCCACTCGTTCCGTTTCATCTTTTCTGGAGTTTGCAGCTGGCAATTCCAAACTGATACGCTTAATCCAAAAGCTTCCATTGAGCCTAAGCCACAGGATTGGTGAGGCATACAACTTCCATTCAAAAAGGCTTGAATTACTATCAAACTGCAGGGTAAAGATTGAAAAGAATGGGCAGAATGCTCAACTCATTTTGAGTGCTCAAGGTACACGTAAGAACATAGCTACATTGAAGAATGAAATTTTGAACTCAAATCGGAAATCATCATGGCAAACACGACCAGCATCCCTGGGAAGCCGATATCACATGGAGGGTGCTTCAGATATCAGAGTGAATGGAAGCCAATCACTCGATTTGCAATTATGCTTCAGAGATTTACACAACCGGAGTCTACTTGTAAGCAGCCTCCACCAGTTGTCAGTGTGTCGCCTTGTAAATTCCAGTAAGTCAGAGCATTCTAATCGACTCAGTGCCCAACTATTGACCCCAACTGATTTGGCAATTGCACAATCCATTGAGAGGCTGATGCTATGCCAACTGTCACAAATGCCGGAGGCATTTTTCAAACAAGGTCACGACGTGAGGCTTCGTGTAGGTTTTGGATCATTTGTGGTTATCAATATCAGCCAGAGCTTACCTGAATCGCGACTTTCACTGTCACTCAAAGATCTTTTGGCTGGAATTGAAAAATGTGGCAAAAGCCGAAGAAATTGGCTTCGACGGGATCCTAGCAATCATTATCCCAGATCAAATGATGGCAATAAAAGCAAACCTCAGATGAGTAAACTTGGCAAATCGAATAATTCCCGGAAGAAAAAAGAAGTTGCAAACAAATCTCGTCCTGGAATCCATACAACTTTTGTAACTTGTTTTGATGGCGAGGCTGATGATATTTGCCACAAGCTAGGGATCGCTTTGCAGTCAAAAGGATATTCCTGTACTGAAGAAAAGGAGTTCGACCAACCCATAAACTCTAACTCGGGCAAAGTGACTTACAAAGTTTCATTACAGGCATCGCCAGGTTACGAGGTTATTGCAGATTTTGAGGACGCATCACCGCTCCAAGCAACCAACCGCAAGTGCGCACCAGTAAGGGTTTATGAACGTCCGTTGAATTTGGTTCATTACACACTGCTTGGGAATGGTCAGCTGCCAGATATGCGAGTGCGTCTCGAGACAACCAACACAATTTCAACAGAATTATCCAACATTGCCTTCTCTGGATTTTGCAAAAGTGCATCAGCATCTCCCATTTATTGGAAGAATTCTTCACCATCAAACACAAGACCCAGAAATTTTGTGCCGGCTTTTGTAGATTCAATTGAAGATGGATATCATAAGAAGCTTCTTCACATTAGACAATATTTGAAACAAATAAAGTATGAGAAGAGTGAGTTGCAGGGAGCATTTGCTCCGTTTTCTGTAAAGATTTCACGTACTCGAGAGTTCAAGCATTTTGATGGCAAAATCCGGTTTGATATGCCACAAGAAAAGGCTGAGATGTTTTTGGATTTCAATGTTTCAATGCAGCATTTGGAAGGAGCAGCAGCACTCAAGAAATTAGCAATCCAAATATTGAAAGAGGGATTGGAAATTTGCAGAAGTGTACGTGATGCTGGGATTGATACAATTTGATAAAATATAGTGTTTCCAAAATTTTCAGTAAAAGTCAAATTTTCATGTCATTCAAGACCTTGCTATTGATTCTGGTTCAAAGTCACTCTCAGCTTCTTGGAATGAGACCAAACTGTTTAGTTCGTTTTAGCTCATATTCAAAAATGAAAACATGTTCTCTTCCAGCAGTTAAATATCTACTTAAATTGAATGAAATTGCATAATTTCAAGCCATTTTAAGGACAAGAAAGACAATCAAAGGCATGTGATAAAAAGCAAAGACTTAACTGCAATACAAACAATCAATGATCATTTGTTTCAGTTTTTAGAAAATTTCAATAGACAAAAACAATTGCATATAGCAAACTATTGTGATCAATTGACTCAAAATTGATTTTCATCAACCAATTCAATATCACTCACTTTCAGAAGAGAATGCACACATTTGCAAACAGAGATTTTCCTACAACCCGTAGCAAAAACAGCCAATAACTTCTAGAAGAATTATTTGGTTTGAAATTTAATTCTAAAAAATGTTGTGTGATGAATTATTCTTGATCTAAACAACCAAAGGACAGCTTGCTTACCATATGCCATGATATCATTTGCCTTTTGCATGGGAAATGATTCAAGTTATACACCAGAAAATTATCTTGAGCACGAGAATTATTTTTTCCAGACAATAGTTAAACATGCAGAACATTGTTTTTCGTATTTTGTAACAAATACATCATTCCTATAAATAACTGCACTGTTGACTCAGAGCAATTTTTGAGTCGTACATTTCGAATTCGGAACGAGCACCAGCTGGTGCGAGTGCGGAATTCCAAACGTTAGACTCAAAAATTGCTCTGAGTCAACAG
>JALLOT010001816.1:0-14070 GCA_036939595.1 Thalassiosira livingstoniorum | reverse complement strand
TATAAAATAATTGAAAGGTAGGTTTTCTTATTCCCACACGTTATTTATTATATTGACATCAATATTTTAAATCATCAGAAGGTTTACCATTCCTAAAAAGGTTTTAAACATTTCTTTGTTCCAATTTGTTTTCCAAAATGAGACTTTTTATAATCCAGAACGCCTTTAACCCATTTTGCGATGTACTTACCACTAGATACAAGCTTTATAACAATGTATGTAAAATTTGTATAAGAAATAGGTGTTATAAAACCCACCATCACTTTCATATTTATTGTTACAACTTTACCTAGGTAATAGTCTTTTGGAAATTCAACACAGCAAAGTATGTTGTTGTTTTTGTTTACCACCAATTTCAAAGGAAGTGTTACTGGGAGAAAGTGCAAAATGGATCATTTTCAATTGTGTTAATTTTTGGTTGCATTTTCAATCCAAACACACCATGAAAAGTTGAGAAACAAAGGCCTCTTTTTGTGTTTACTTATGTGCAGCCAATTTGTGTTCTTTTGGAAATAAAACAATAGTTCAAGTCATTTTTGAGGTTGTGAGATAGGTGTGCTGATTGTTCCCAATCTTTGTGATCATCTGTAATCATCTGTGATTATTGTGATCAGTTTTGTGATCAAATAACATTTCTTTGATTGTTTCAGCCTGCCTTAAATAATGCATACTTAAGCAGCAATCAACATGAAAGAAAAAAGTTTCATACCTCCTTGATAAAATGCTTAATATTTTTGTACTAGTTATAATACTATAACAAGAATACTCTATTAATGCACCTATTCCAATTAATCTTTTTACATAGAGTCCAAAAAGACAGTGGAAAAATGTTGTTATTGTTAAAGGTTAGGGGATTTAGGTTGATGGTTGATACAAAAATCAACCCAGCTTTTCATACTCTTTCTTTTATTAAAATTAAAATAGTTTTATTATGATATTGTCATTAAATTTAAAATTAAAAATAGTTATTGGAAATCTAAAAAATGAATGTCAGAATTCATTTTTTATCACAGTCCCAGCTTTTATTATAACACCCATGCAAGATATGTAATGCACCCCCCACCCTCTTATTTATGATTAAGCATGCCCCTTCATAAGAATCAAACCTGAAGAATGAACAAGTCATTATTGAAAACTATATCACATCATAAAAAACAGGAATCAACTCAACTTGCAAATATTAAGTTCAGTGCAAAATATCATCCAATCTTTGTCAAGGTAAAAGTTAGTGTTTTCAATCTACTCAGAGCTTGCACTAGGCCCTCAAAGCTCAAATATGTTTGACTGTAATGATTAGTATTTATCAAGCATTAAATAATGAACTGTTTATCATAATTTTTTACAGAGTCATTGAGATTTATGTTTCTAAAACTCGGAAGTCTTATTCTAAAAAAGAGACCACTACTTTTGTTTTGATCAGATGTTGAAACAGTACTCAAAATGTTCAATTGAAATCATTTTTTTATTCATTTGGTGAGAAAACAAAAGCAAGGACAAGGATGGAAGCTCAATGATCAAATAAGCATGAGAAAAATGACATCATAAATAATACATCCATATTATATAAAATTACTGGAATCAAAGAAGAAAGATCCAGAGAGAGCAGTTTGGGCAGGGTCCATGCACAATGGGCACCATATTACCTAATAATATCCTTTCATCAGGTAAAAATGCTGAAGAGTATCCATAGTAAGTTGTACTACATACAACTCTGTAGACAAAATGCTCAAAAAAATGACAAAACCAATCATAGAACGTATCACAAAACTGATCACAACACTGACAACAACAATTATTAGAATCATAAAATTGATGTGAATTGTGTGATTGATTTTGTGATTATCCAATCAGATGTGTGCTTGTCTAGAGATAAATAAAACATCAAGGTCATGATTGTATAAGGGTTTGTAGCAACTAAAACCTCACATCAGTCATTATATTATTTGTACATTTGTTTTTTAAGAGAGAACCCAAATATTTTTTTGGAAGAATTACCATGTCACACATTCACCCTGCTGCTGTGATAACAGTTTTGTGGTATTCTCTAACAGCCTATCTTGTTGTGTGAAAATATACAAACATTTCCAAATTTTGAAGATGTTTTGTTGCACACAATATGATGTTTAACAGACCACAAATTTATTATGTAAAAAGGAGTTTGTAGGAATCAGCATTGTCAGTATATTCTACTTGAATCTACATGATATCAACCACAACATTTGTAGTAATGTTGACACCAGCAATATCTTTTTGGTAGTTCTGATGACATGGGCCCTACTAACTAGCTACCATACACATTGATTTGGGAGCAGATTTCAGTATTCTGTACAGTGTTTTAATGTACATAGAAATGTATGTAATGCTTTGTGAATGTTAAGGATCCATAGTTTTTTTTGTGACAAAATGAAAGAACTTGAATCTACCTTATGTGAGTATCATTTTTGTAGAAAAACAAATGCAATTCTGAACTAAGTGACAAAAACTCACAACAACAGCTAAACAATGCCAGAATTTGCATTTCTCACACTTTTTCAAAAAACCCAACATTGCCATGGGAATCAACCTAGACCACTTAATAGTTAACATGGATGTACACCCTTGAATATAGTAGTCATGACTGTATATAGACCATTGCCCTCAAAGAAGGCATGACCATATACATTTTCAGCCTGGTACAGCCTACCTTCTAAGCTGGGTGGTATGTTGGATCAATGCTTGAAGCAACAGCTCAAGAGCAAGACAATAATTTCAAGGCCACAGTGTCCATAAATGTCAGTTTATCATGCTTTCTTTGACCAAGATCTTCAAATGAGAACCAAATTGATTAGACATTACATCTCTGTTGGCGTTGCTCTCACATGTGCCAACATAAATGACACCTTTTGATCCTACCCATTGCAACAGATTGCGACCCTTTGTCCATGTTATTGATTCTAACATCTTTGCCCATGTCATCACTCTTGTTGTCATCAACCTTTTGTGTTGGCGATCATAAAAAAACAGGCTTGATTTATCTGGATCTGGATGTCCCTTCTTCATATAGGTTCATACAGGCATGCTCTCCCAAGGATATACATACATGCTCTCCCAAGGATTATTACAGTCTTGAGGTCATTGCCATTTCTTTCTTTGTCATCCAAATATCATTCGAGTCTTTGGCTATGTGCAAAAACTCCCTTTCACCAAAAACAGCATTTTTGCATGTTACAGTTTCATTGTTCTTTGTGCATGCAAATAGATCTTTGTCATCACTTGCTTTACTATTTTCCAAAGTTAAGCTCTCCGTGTGGACAAGACTATCAGCATTCAAAGTGCAGAAACATAGGTACTACTTCATCCTCATCCGCCTTCAGAAACATCTAACATTGGCCACAGACCTCGGAGTTTTGTTTTTTTTTTGTTTTTTGTGGAATGATTTTTAGGTTTTGGAATGATTTTTGGCAGAATGAACTGGAATGAACTGGAATGAACTGGAATGAACTGGAATGAACTGGAATGAACTGGTATTAACTGGGATGAACTGGAATGAACTGAAATGAAGTGAAATGAACTGGAATGAACTGGAATGAAAAAATCAATCCATAAAATCCTTTTGGAAAACAGAATGAAAAAAAACCATTCCATATCCTGCCATAGGCCATAATATTATCAAAAATCAATCCTCCACGATCCACGACTGAAAATCACGTTGTTGTGATCAGGTTGTGCGTGATAAAACTTTTCTCTTTTAAAAGAAGGTCACATTCGGTCTAAATAAATCACGTTAATTACGTGAGCTACGAGTCTTGCTGGGTTTTCCATTTTCCACTGGATTACCGACCACCTGTTCCATTCCATTGCTACCTCAAATTATTTGACCTTAAGGTATCCATCATCCACGTCCAGCAGAGCTTTCCCTTTTACTTGTGCCTCATCAACGGCACTCTTCCTCACTTTTCGCTCGCTTCAACCTCAATTTGTTCCATGTCGGTCGCACTTGGAATAGTTTAGATAGATTCTCGGCCAATTCCTCGAAAACTTCCTTCCTTGATCGTCATCTGTCATCTTTGTTTTGCCAAATCTTCTCCTTCAATTCTTTGGACAACATCGAAAAATGCAGAACAGCTTCATACCAGACGCCATCGAAATAGTCTCCAAAGCCATCGCCGCCGACAATGAAGGAGAATACGAACGTGCATTATCTCTATACCGAGATGCCTTATCTCGTTTTACACTCGGACTCAAATACGAAAAAAATGAATCGCGCAAAAAGCTCATCATCGATCGAGTGGAAGGATACATGAAACGAGCGGAAGAACTGAGAGATTATCTAAATAAACAAGCGGAAATCGAAAAGGCAGGTGGATCGACGGGCAGTGCTGGTGCTGGAGGTGCCGGTGCGGCATCCAAACCAAAGGGAGCTGGGGAGGAGGATCAGGATGCGGAGAAGCAGAAGTTACGAGGGGCTTTGAGTGGGGCGGTGGTGACGGAAAAGCCGGATGTGAAATGGGATGATGTAGCGGGTTTGCAGCAGGCCAAAGAAAGTTTGAAGGAGACTGTTATTTTGCCTACACGGTTTCCTCAATTGTTTACTGGGAAGCGACGGCCTTTTAAAGGAATTTTGTTGTACGGGCCTCCCGGTACTGGTATGTTGCAAGATTGTCTGAAATTGAAAGACGACCTCCATTTTTTCCCTTGCAATTGATTACTGATTTTGCTCTTTATCTTGTCATTGATGAAACAACCCAAATATCCTGACAATTGATGTGTCACATCTGTCTTCCAACTGCTCCAATAATCGACTTCAAATAAGGAAAATCGTACCTCGCAAAAGCAGTAGCTACAGAGGCTGATTCCACTTTCTTCTCCGTGTCCTCAGCCGATCTCGTGTCAAAATGGCAAGGCGAATCCGAACGACTGGTCCGAAACCTATTCGAAATGGCAAGAGAATCACCAGGGTCTCGTGCCATCATCTTTATCGACGAAGTCGATTCACTTTGTGGCAGTCGAAGCGAGGGGGAGTCTGATTCGGCGCGGAGAATCAAAACTGAATTTTTGGTACAAATGGATGGAGTTGGTAAAAAGGAAGGCGATGTATTAGTTTTAGGTGCTACAAACGTTCCGTGGGAGTTGGACGCAGCAATTAGGCGACGGTTTGAGAAAAGAGTGTACATTCCTTTGCCCGAGCAGGAGGCGCGGTCGGTCATGGTGAAAATTCATTTGGGGGATACACCCAACAATTTGAGTGAATCAGATTATGAAACTCTTGGTAAGTTGACCGAAGGGGCGTCTGGTTCTGACATCAAAGTTTTGGTGAAAGAAGCTTTGATGGAACCACTTCGACGATGCCAGCAAGCACAACAATTCCTCCCGGAGGGAGATCATCTAGTGCCATGTGAGGAATACCCGAACTGCCCTTATTGTCCACCCAAATTGTCTACGGATCCTCCGAACAAAGACTACACATGCAGGAAGTGCGGGGCAAAAAGAATGCAGCTATGGGATGTGCCGCCAGAGAAGTTGAAGGCACCTGATGTTAGTGTGAAGGACTTTCAGAGGGTGCTGAGACACTCGCATGCAACCGTTTCGAAAGATGAGTTGGAAGAGTACACAAAGTGGACAAAGCAATTTGGACAGGAGGGTGCTTGATTTTCACACCATTTTTTTGGTATCGTGGGCACTTCAGAATCTTTATTTTTCAAGTGTTACATTTAGACTTCAGAAAGAGCTTTTGTGTTGTAGTAATGGCAGTGCCATTTTGGCTGTGCGTACTAATTGCAAATATGGGTGTCCTGCTGTCTGCTAACAATGCCTAGGCATTTTTTGTTTAGTTGGATATGGAGCAATTCAGACATATAACAATATGGTAAACTTTTCCTAGAGAATAAGTATGGTAGATAGTTTGTAAGATGTGGAGAAATTATTTGCTTCATCAGTAACAAGAAGCATGGACTATATATCACATTATCGCTTTTAATAAATTACACCAATTACTATTTTTACGCATTCCCCCCTCATTTTACTACCAATTCTGAAGTATTTAAACCGTCAGGAATTACTTAGACAAGAACAATGAAATACATTGTTTTTTCAATTTTTAATGCTGTATTAGTTACCGAGTTTTGTTGTAAGTCAGTATGCAAAAATAGGAGTTGCGAGTTCCTCAAACCTATTTCCCAGATTTCCCGAGCCAGCTTTTCATTGAATCCTCGACCATAATCGCCGATTCTTTATATCCCCTTATCTTAGCCAAATCCAATGCAGTCTCCCCAAAACTGTTGGCAATAGTTGGGTCTGTTCGTTCGTCATCTAACAGAACCTTAACACAATCTGCTGAAATTTTGGCATGATCTCCTTCCACTGTCTTTCGTAGAAAGCATGCACCCATTAGAGCTGTTCGATTTCCATCGGAAAGAGCATTAGGATCTGCTCCCAAATCCAACAAGATTTTCATCGTCGTTGCTCGCCCAGCCACTGCCGCTCCCCGTATGGGACTATGTCTGAATCCAGCTGGAGGATGAGCGGGACAACCACCTTCTTCAATCAAAATTCGAACAATATCATCATAACCAGCGATGCATGCCTCGATCAAGGCAGTGACGCCGTTGGCGTCTTCGAGACTGGGATCAATGGTTCCGTCAGAAAGAATTGATCGAACAGCATCGATATCATGCGCTAAAACTGCGGAGTGAAGAGGTAGATCTTGTGACATTTTGTTTAGTTAGGTCTATTTGCATAAAACCTTGGTCCAGCCAGTGAATTTACTTCTCAAAATGCTATGCTACATATGAGCTACCTAGGTACTTATGACGTGCTGAGACGTGCTGTCAAAAAACATTGAGCGAGTCTGGTAGGTGGCATAAGTACAATTAATACTCTACCTAGTACTACTTATGTAGCTAGAGAGGTAAGTAGGTATTCTTAGGTATGGTACTTATGTAAGTATGCTTGTATCGTAGGAGTATTCTGTGTACTCGTACATAAGTACAATACTACTTGTACTATGGTACCATATCTTGTTAGATCTTGTTCATTCAATGCATCCATGCATTTTTGCAGATGTCGTGGTGGATCTTGGGTCTTGGATCGCTGGCAGATCTTCTCGTAAATGCAATCAACCTTTTAATGCACCTGAGCAAGGTTGATCAAAACTAAACAAGATTTTAGATGAACGAATTCTCTGCATCACCTAGAGAAATTGGTGTCGGAGGGAAGAGCAAATGAAGGTGAAGAAACGGGAAACATTTTTTGGCTCATAAAAACGAAATTGATTGAGAGGGAGAGTCGCTGCTTCACTGCTTCACTGCTTCCACATAACGGAGTATCCACTTTTATTTGTTTCGACTTTCGAACCAGACTATCAACGGATTCGGACTTCTGATTTCAACCATGATAACAGGAAGGATCGTAGACGCCATAGCAACACATCTCACAACGATTGTGTTCAACGAAAATGCAACTGTCTTCGAACTCTATCAAATAGCCGCTGCATTTGCAGTTGTTTGGTTCATAATCTTCCGAATATTCAAAATTGTATTGCGGCCCCTCGTACACGGCAAACCATGGCTCGTAAAAGCCGTCGAAAGAGAATACGAACGTGCAGGCAAAAAGATGATAAAAGATCTTAGTATCGACATGTCCAGAGAAGAATACATCGCGTGGGTCATGAACGACTGGCCTCGGATGCAAGGAATTTACTTCCAGCATGCAGTTGGTGCAATGTTTTGTGTCCCATCCATATTTGGGTGGGGGGACTCGTCCATCGCTTCGTCATTGGCAATTTGTGGCATTTTGTGTGAAATTGGGTGGGAAATGCAAGATATGGCAGAAATGCTAATTGTGCGGTTTTTCTTCAAGAATGGAAAGGCAATTTGGCCAGATGCAATTATTGTGTTGTTTGCTGTTCATCATAGTTTGGCGTCTATTCTTGGAATGCCAATGATTTTGAGCTATCGGGGTTCAAGGGCTTTGCATTGGATATGTTTCGATCTTCAAATGGCAGCAGCTTTGGCATTGTCTGTGGCAGAGTATACAAAGGTGCTCGACACTTCAAATAAATCACAGCTTCGTCAGTTCAAGATTCTGAATTTTATTGCGTTGGTCACAATGATTTGGACACGATTGATCCATTGGTTCTATTTGTGCTTCGATATGTTCAGCACTTTCTATGAGGATGGTGCTTGGGGATATTTGACTGTTGGATGTTCGATATCATTCATTTTCACAGGCTTTAGCTATGTTTGCGTTGTAGCTCCCTTTTGGAAAAAGTTCATGAAATTCCTTCATGTCTCTGCAGAATACGAAAGTCTTCCTTCCGATGTAACACCAGAACGGAGACGTGCATCAGTCGCTAAGCTTGAATTGGCTGCAGGGGATTTGATTGCTGAGGACGAAATGATTGGGGCGTTGGAGCTATTGGCGCCTATTTTTGAACGCAGGAAAGTTGGGAGGAGGCAGTCGGTGCCGGTTCAGCCCGTGAGTAGGAAACGTAGATCGTTGTTGATAATGCAGGCTAAAAAGTACCAATCTGCGACGCACGTCTTTAACCACGGGGAAAATGGGACGAAGGCGAAGGGTTCGTGATTTACACAATTGCATTCATATTTGTACATGGCAGCAGTGAAAGGGACGTATCTAAGTGAGAAGCTTTGGGAGCATTCTCCGAAGAATTTGTTTTATATATTGGGACATTTTTGATTTAAGTTGTTTTAAACTGAAGTATTGTGCTTATTTCTGGAATGGTAGTAAGAACTGTTGTTGTTCATGTTATGAGGTGTACAAAAATATTTTAGTACAGCATATAGCAGTACATATTTTTGCTGGCCAGGAAACTTTGTTAGTAATGGCTTCCAGAATAGAGTATTGGATTTGTTACTTTTTTCAGTATGTTTGCAGGAAATTGCAGTTGAAGGAGTGAGGGCATGCTTCGAGTGCAAAAGCTATTTCAATGCAACTTTAATTCTTTGCTGCATCCAAGGTCAAAATTGTAACTAATCTACTTTATTTGCATCAGACACATTCCAAATACTACATGCTTGCCAACACCAACTATATTTGACCCTGGATTCAATTGATATTGAAAGGGAATTTTGATTTGGTGGAATCCATGGTTATGACAGCATTTGATTTTGACTACTGCTGTTTTATCATAAAAAAGAAGTATCTTGAATACATGACATGCAACCTTTGAGATTAGTTGTCACAGCATCATAGCAAATGAGTAAAGATGTACATATATAAGCCTACTAAGTCAACTGATACTGCCACAATGCCATGGGGCATTGGCTGTCCAATTTACACAAATAAATGTTGCTAATTACATACATAGATACATGTTGAAACAATATAGTCAATCCTACCAAAATGTGTAAAACATCAAAAATTGTCACAAAACATTAGAACAAACAAATTAAATGAAAATCAAATCTGCTCTGTACCCAACCAAACTACAAATGAAAGGCACAAATGTCACCACCACCACTGCCACCCCACTTCTGATCATTACCACTGCCTTATCCTGCAGACCTCATGATAGAGGGATCCCTTCTAAGCCTCTGCCTTTATATTAGTTGTTTTTTATTTGTCAAAGGTGTTCTGACTACAACAAAGCCAGAGTCATATTATTCCTAAGGTAGATGATCAACTTTTAGTAACACACTCATGGCTATTTTGACCTCCAGATTTAGTTCTTATTTCACCATGATAATTTTGAAGTTTTGGTTGCATAGACCTTAAGCTGTTGATTCTACATAAGCCCACCACAACCAAATGTTTTGCATAATCCTAATATTATGTAGACCATGTGACTTTTTCACTTTGGAATAAATGTCCATATTTGTGGCTGTCTGCCTACTTTATGCAAATATGGCACTTAAAATGCTCATATTATCTGTCTGGACATTTTGTAGAATCAATGAAGTCACATTTATGAAATTTGTGCAGTTTTGACAAGCATTCAGAGTTTATTGTGCAATCTGAATCCATCAAGTCTAGCAATTTCGGAAGCAGGTCAGTTGCGTAATGAGAATGAGAGAGAGTATAATCAGAGGGTGAGGGAGATTGTTGAGCAGAGTTGGGTGGATGAGAGTTTGGCCAAGATGCGAGTGGAGCAAGGGCTGCAGATAATTTGATTGTGAACCAAATCAATTGCCTTAATGATGTTTGCAAGTGGTGTTTGAGGGGAGCTTTGGCTGTACACAGACCCATGGATTGAACAAGAAACACAAAAAGTCAAGGTTATGATCAAAGTTCAGCACAGATTACACTCCAAATGTACCAGAGATATATGTATAGTACAATCTAAAAATATTAGGAAGTTATAAAGAAAGAATTTTATAAAAATTAGATACAAAGCTATTATACCATTTACTGAAAGTTTCCCTTGAGAATCCCTCCAAACAACAATGGTTGGTGTGAATTGCAAAAAAGTCCCAAGCAGAAAGAGCACAAGAGTCACTTTATTTCTCATCAAAAACCACTGCATCTTATTCAAAAAGATGAAAAATCATAGGTGAAAAGTTTGGTACACCTGACAAGGTATCTGCTAGTGGAAGTACTTTCTACTCAGTATTTTGTAAGAAAGTAGAAGTAGCTAGTTACAAATGACATAAATAAATGGAATAAGATTTATCTCTTTGGGATTCTTTGTATTATCATTGTTAAGCCAGTCCTTTTATTGAATGCTAATGTTCACAAATCCTGTTTTCTTATGTTTTTTTTTTGTGAAAAATAGTTGACATTTATTGTCCTTATGTTAATGCCAATGTTCACAAATCCAGTAATGGTTTTTGTAAATACTTATGTTATGAGCTGATTTTTTCATACAAAAACCAGATCTGTTTTTATGATTTTTTGTATTATAAATTAGCGCAACTTTTGATCTGTCAGTACCAGTGCCTACACACAAGGGCTCAAAAAACACTCACAAAAAGGAATCTAACCCCAACAACCATCCAAAACTTACATTTTCAAATGAGACATCAGAATATCTTTTTGAGATATCTGTTATTGGGGTGACAAGTTTGAATCCATTGATGTTGGTCTTCCTATTTGTCAACAACAATCAACATAAGAACACAAATGTTCACTGCATAACACATAACACAACAAAACAAACACCCAATTTTTGAACATTATTGTTCATATAAAGGTCTGTCTTTTAGTTCAAAAACTTTCCATTGGAACCAACCAATCATGAACAAATCAAAAATCCTCAATGTCCTAAAAAAGGATATTTTGTCTGTCTGATGAGTGAGAATCTTTTTACAGTACATTTTAATTTGACCTCCCTTATATTATTATTACTGCTTCTTGTAGAGTATCTCGTCAAACTTGTGTCACATAATTCACCAAATACATTGAACAGATGCTTACTAGTAGACGTCATTTACAAGAATAATATTATCAAATTACATCTGTTGTTTGACCACCTTGTTCTTATAATTCTGGTACACTTCATCATTTGGCAGTCAACTCCATTTTGACATGAAACATGAGTAAATTGGACTTGGTGGATGCATTCAGTTGTTGATCAAGCCACAAGCACAGGTTAGTGAATATTATACTTACAATTATTAAATTGATACCAACAATTAATTTTTGCTAAAACCAGACACCAGACCCACATAAATGTTTCTATGCACTTTTTATCAATGTTGTGTGCACATGATGTTATGAGCCTAATCAAACAGAAAAGGGGAACATGTAACTAATGGGATAATCAGTTTTGTACAAGAAAAGAGAAAAAAATAGTAGTGCTTGCTTTGTCCTCCAAAATTGTCGTGATAGATTTTCAATAGAAACAATAGAAAAGCAAGAGAGTGTGTCTTTGTTGCATCAGATTTATATCATTATAGCTCTCTATTGAAAATTGGAAAGGGTAATGGGTATGGGACAGAACCTAAAGTGATTGGAGCAAAAAGAATAACCAGTTAGCAATTAGAGGGGAGGAGCAAAATGTGGTAATTGTTTGTAATTTCTCATTTGGGACACTATATTTGCAATTTTATTTGTAATATGATTTTTTGATGAGCAAATTTATATGATAATTTTGTAGTGAACAAAAAATGTCCTAGAAGGAGAACTTTTGCCAAGTGATTTTGTAAAGTTTGTGGCTATTTTTCTATTGTACTGTAATATGTATCAAATGATGTTGACAGCAACAGAATCAGTTCCATGAAATTTGAACCCTCCCAGAAATTAAATATTGAACTCATGAACTTTTTGAGCAATTAGTTCTGTGAGTGAAAAAATAGTAATGTTGTCAATAAATTATTTTCCACAAATATGCTTTAAATAGCTCTCTATCATTTATCTAATATGAAAAATATTTGAATTTAAATTTCAAGTTAGAGTTCATACTAAAATTGATGTCCAAAATCCAAAATCCACAGGAATTCCCTTGCCTTAATTTGAAGCAAAAATGTTACCAATTCATTAAGCAGAAAACTAACCAGAATACATGACATCATAATGAGGGCAAGCTTAATTTGAAAATGATATTGAAATTTGAAAATGTCTTGGCTTCTTCCAAACACAAAAAAACTGGTGTAACAAAAACAAAAAAATGTCATGATGAGAAACATCACTTGGAAAGAGTAATGATAGTCATATATAGAGAGATTTGAGGGCATAGCATTATTTTTGATATTGATAGAAGATCTCATAGTCATAGGGGATCACAAATATTTTAATTTTAGCTGATTATTTTGGATTATAAGCATGCCAATTACTGGGAAAGGGACACTATGACTTTGTATAAATGTTAAAAATCACTCTACACATCTGCTACCTGCTACACCTTTCATTTTGGCAAACAATTATAGTCCAGTCTTATACTTATTTGAGCTGGTGACAACTTTCTATCATCTAAAATATAAACAAATTTAGTTATAATTGATTTTTGTGCCTACACATTCTACATTCTACTTTGAGATATCTATTGTCTGTATTTTGATTTTGTTTTTTGGAGAGGACTTTATCTCTTCTCTTCTTTCAAAACACAGGGAGGGCAGGGCAATCATAGAGCCCATGACCACTTTGATCCTAATTCTAAATGATCTTTACTCAAAAGCTATAAGGTGGAAATTTTAGTAGCATCAATGGCTCTTCAATAGGAGTATTTCTGCACCCTTTATTTGGATATTTCTTAATAAAATGGAGGAAGAAGACCTTAATGGTAATGCTAGACTGAACTTGCATGAAAAAGTAAAATATTTTTGAGGAAAATTTCAACAGCACCCATTAAAAGTATGATTATAATATGTGCCAAGCTCGAAAAATTTCTTTGCTTGTATTAAGGAAAATGAAAATATCAACCCCTTTTCATGAAATCAATTTTTTCGAAGTAATTGGAAGTAATTGAAAGTTGATTGTTACTTGTTATCATATGAGAAAATGGTGTTGTGTTTTATATTGGTGCTGCTTTTTTCAAATTAATGATTTTTGTGATGGCTTTCCCATCTCTTGTAGGCACTAAGGCAGATATACCACTGCGCGCACTCACAGCTGCAGTATAGTTTATCTATCCTAAACCACATGTGATGTAGTTGAAGTTTCACCAGTATATTTCTGCGGGGAATCCAATCTTCCGAAAAATCTTGGCCCCTCTTGACTTGTAATTTCCAACCAGCCACTTGTATCATTTTTTACCATAAAGTGAACAGCAAAATATACCAACCACAGTTACGCACTGTAAAGCAAAAACAAGAAAAAAAAAAATTATTCTAAATTGAAAAACAGCCCCAAGCCCCCACTACCTAGTAAGTAGGTAGCCCCAGCCCAGCCAGGGTGCAGAGAACTTGCCTGTCCTCATTTTTTCATTCTTGCGGCCAGCTTGCAGCTTTGACGTCTGAAGCTTTGTTAGAATCAACGAACGCATGCACGGCCAACGGCTACAAACATAATATAATATGAAATACGGCTTAATAAATTAATATTTTTCACCTACCTCTAGTAATTATTACTCGTATGTAGGTAGGTACTACAAAACGCTGCGCTAATGGGATTCTCGATACTTTTTCACTTACATAGTACCTATGTGAGTACCTACGAGACAATCCAGTTGTATCGCCCTGAGCTGTATCGCCCAAT
>JALLOT010001815.1:0-10272 GCA_036939595.1 Thalassiosira livingstoniorum | reverse complement strand
GATGTTGGTTTGCTCTTTCAAGGTATCAGTATAAATTGAGCTGGGATGTGACAATAGAGAGCAGGATATCATTATTATTTTATCGGAGCTGCTCTGAGACTTCTTTGGTTTACGAATGAAAAGGAAGTGCTAGAGGAATGGTTAACTCAATTTTTGGCTTGGCTGCTGTGAATCTCTCATGTATAGTGGCATTTCCAGAACCTATGAACATTAGAATACAACAGAGAACATAAACAGCTGATCTTGAGAGTAAAGGAGTTAACTCCCAATGACATATGGATCATTTTGAAGATTGTCCTGAGATTTTAGAAGTTAACTGTGAGAATCTATTGTCTGGTGTTGCTTTTGATCTTGATTTACAGGTTAATAAGATGGGGGCAGCTCAGGAGGTGCCATCCCATGCCCAACTTCTCTTACTTGTCAATCATGGTGATGAGAACACTCAGAGTAGTGCTCCAATATAAGGGACTTCCTTGGTAGGAATAGTGCCCGCTACCTCTCAAATAAGATGTGAGCCCTCTTGGTATGAATTTATGAACCACCTTCTCTTTAATCTTCTTGTGGTGCACAGCCAAGGAATACAGGATGCAGAATCTTTGTTACAGAAGAAATGTTGTGTACAAATAAATAGTACTAGTGGTAGTTTTTTTCATTTACAATCAATTCCATGCACCAAACATTCTACAAAGATACTACTTAGGTACTGATGGCCCTGTGTGCTGTTGTTACAAACTTCTTTTGCAAAAGAAAGACAAAATTTATGGTTTGCCTAGTTTTCCATTGTAATTTTCTTAGTTGGCTTTGATATTGGTATGCTTTATATTATTTCAAGATAAATCTGTGTACATTTAATGCAAATTTCTTGCCAAATAAATATGATATTTTGATATCTTGATTACCACAAGATAGTTTTTTTATCTAAAAAAAATCAATTACACTCCAAAACAAAAAAATGTAAACATTTTGATTTTGAATTTTGTTGACAAAAAGTAATGCAAGGAGAATACTCATAGATTTTGCTGCAACAAAACTAATGAAACAGTTTCAATTAAAATCTTTTGCTCAATGGGATAGCTTGTATCTTCTTTTGTGTGATGAAATTTTTAACAAACTTTATAATGAAGCTTTGGCATCTGTTGAGTCTGGCAGTTACTATTGTACTGAGATTAAAATAAAGCAAGGTGTGCTGATGAAAGAGATTCTGTAAGATTTGCAGCTCCAATCGTTAGATTGCAGAAATTCTTCAAACAGAAGATACAACTTCACTGCTAATTTCTGTCATCCTTTTTGTGCCAGAAATCAAAATCACAGTTCAAACAAAGTATACTATTCTATCTGACACACATCCAAGCAGCAATAATGTATTGTGGAGAAAAATCTGTGCGTAATTTCAAGAGTCTGAACACCACCAATGTAAAAATGATAAACTCTGAATCTGTAAAAAATGATAATGTCAGGTATCATGAATTATTTCACGAGGTATTACTATACAATCTACCACCGTGAACACATACACAAACATTGAAACAAAAAACAAAAAACAAGAAAAAAGATCGTAAAATAAATAATGCCATCGAGAAAATCTTCAAAACATGAAATATGTCAGCCATTCAGCTTTGCTTTTTTTAAATTGGATAATGAACCTCGTGACTCTGCGCTCGCATGAGTGGCAGAATTTTCTTTCTGTCCACTTGGAGGTTTCAAAAACTGATGGATATTCCGTATGTAGTCTAGTACTTGCTCATTTTCTAAAATTTGATCTCCATCCCACTGGCAGTACTTTCCTTTTTTCGAATACTCCGCAAAAGCCTGCCGGTGTTGATCTTCCTGTGTTCTGGACCATTCAGGAAAAATTTCCCTTTCAAACTTTAAACTCAATTCTAGGAGTTGATTTTGCCATGACTCGCTTAGGCACTTCTCGGGAAATTCATTTGGATTTTCTTTGCTTTTGACTTCATTTTGATGAAACAATTTTAGAATGATACTGTGGTGAGAAACCAACAATTTTTGAAGTTTGCTCGGTGTAACATGACCCGGAACTAAATCTCTTTCGTAAATTTGAGCTGCAAGATGAATATATTCCACTTTTTTCCTCTGAGTGTCTGAAGTGTGAAGGGGGCGCACCAATGTTGCTTGCCCTGAGATGAGTTCTTTCTGAAAGTCATATGATTGTTCGAGCGTTTGATTTGTGAAGAGTCCAAGCATATGATTTTCTGCATCATTTTCATTTCCCGTGTGGTCCAGAGAGTTGAATATGTTGATTTCTTCATGAAACAAATCCTCAACAGCTCTTTCCACCATTTGGACCGGGTGTGCCTCAAGCCTATGAATAGGCAAAGATACGCTACATTCGCCGATGTGATCGAGATAGGATTGGAGTGAAGCTATGCACATCGAATGCTCCATGAAGTCTTGTCTTGATTTGCCCCAACCCCACTTCACCAAGTTTAGCATCCGCTGTTGATAATAAGAAGGAACCCATTCAAAGTAGCGTCTGTAAGAGACTACAAATCTTGTCTCGTAACCCCTCTTTTTCACGGCCTGTATTGTTTTGACAGCCTTATTTTCTCCACCGGATTTTGATGCCAGGAAGAAATCACCGCTCAAGCCTTCATTGGAGATTATCGGAATTTTGGAGTCTTCTAGATGTGACATGAACCCTTTTAGCAATTCTTCCTCGTCGTCACTTTCAATGAAAATATTTTCGGTGGAATAATTGAGATATGTTGTAGACGCTCTGCAGCCTTCGACATTCCATTTCCCGAGATAGCGGTATGGTGTGAGCTCGTCTAGCAGTGCAGCATTTTTTCCGAATTCGCACTGAAGTGAGGTGGTGGCAGTTTTTGCAGGACCAGCATGAATGATGAGGTCCGGTAATGATTTGTTTTGGTGCTGTTTAATTGTAGTGTTTGTTTGTTTTAGTTGAACACCTGAAGTTCTGACCCTTGAATTTTGGTCGGGCATTCCCGTCGACAAAGCAACGAGGAAGATTCCTGCCAGGACTGTGGAAAATAAAACGCATCGCCTCTTCGTGTTGTGGTTTTGACCATCGTCGCCCAGGTCTAATTCCAGGTGCTGCTGCTGCTCTGAGCTCATTTTCATTGTGGTTCAAGATCGATGGCTGTTATGTATACCATTTCCCTTTGGTCCTGTGAGACGGGTTATTGAGGTCGGCTCTAGAAACCGTCGGCTGGCTAAGGGCTGGCTGGATAGGTTCTAATGGGGGCCAGCTACTGTAAGCATTGAATGTCTTGTGGAGGTTCTTGGGAGGCGAGTGGAGAGTTAACAGAAAGTGAGTTGGGGGGGTGAAGCGTTGGCGGGTGGGAGTGAAGGATTCTCCCATATTGCAATCAAAAAACAATGATAATGGCAGATAACGGTTTGTTTTTATTTTTTACTATTATTATTTGTTCGTTGGTTTATTTTCCTTGAATTGTTCATTCAAACACCTTTCGTATGTTAGTAAAAAAAATGAAAGCAAACCAGAAGCAGTATTTACCTACTCATGAAACAAGTTTAGTTACGGCCCACGTACCTGATCAAAATATGATGTTTTATAGGCATTGAGACACTTTTTAAAATTTATTTGCACGAATTGTGAGCGCCTTTGGCAGTTAGACAATCGCCCGAGTTTCAGCGAAATACAATGATAATACTCCCTGTGAAAAATATTACCAGTTTTTATTTCATTAAAAAGAAGTTATGATTTATTTTTCTACAACTCATCTCATGTATGGTTCTAAAAGCTATATATTCAGATTATTATTTCCTGGTTATTTTGCCCTAAAATTTGTCACAAAAAAATTATTTTTGTTGTTGTCCTTATATACATCACATTAAAATGTTAAACTTTTGAGTCTTAATATCATTGTATAAATGAATTTTTTAATTGACATTCATTTGCAGGAACTAAAAGAATACACAAATTTACAATAAGTTTTAAAAATTAAGTAAGAAAATAGATAAAGAACAAAACATGTCCTTTCTTTTAAATGATTTGACAATCTCTTTAAACATCAAAAAAGACATACTACAATCTTGTAATGTGTGAATCACCAACTAACTATGTCAGTAGTATGGAAATACATAATCAAACTCAAACATTATTAAAAATTAGTTTTCTAAATTTTTGTACCTATTATAAATTAGTTTTCTAAATTTTTGTGTATCATTTCAACAGAAACTGCATGTTCCATCACTCATAACTAAAAATATGGAATGAGCCACACCTTATTCCATCACATTTTGAAGGTTCCAACACAGACTTAACCTTAACCCTCAAAAGTATCCACAAATAGATATGGGCAAAAATGATTAACATCAATAAACCTTTAGAAAATTGCATTTCCTTTTCCATCCTCATATTAGGGAATTGTAAGCAATATCTAAGTTGTCATGGTTCATAGTGCTATCTATGAGTTCATCCATTTTTATCCATGGGATGGGTGCTTCTATGTGCTCAGTTTTATGATATCAGCAAAAAATATATAAGTTAGTAGGGAAGGGGAAAAAGTTACTCCTGATTCAAAAACAAACTGGTAAATTCCCCTCTATCTCTTCTTTCAAATGTTATGCAATTTTTGGCTGTCTGATGGTTTTGCATCAGTGCAGATTCAAAATAATGACATTCATTTTGAATATCTTCTGCCCTATTTTTATACATACCCTCTATCAATGGTAAGAGGTCTCCTGAGATAGAGTAAGTATTTTACTGACACATATTAAACAATCAAGAAAAACAAATCAATTGAATACATCCTTTGATACTTTAGTCTTGATGTCTCTCCTCAGATAAGACAGCCCAATTTGCTATCCTTCATCTCCTATTGTTGACCTGTTGTTGACAAGTCTTTTTTGCAGATGTCCCTTGTATTCATACACAGATTAAAATAATTGAAGTTGATTTTTTATACTTTATGTTCTTTTAACAATTTCAAAAAAAAATGGTGGTTTTAATAGATAATGTTTGTCTAAAAAATTAACAAATAATGGATGTCTTTTTTTATGCAAAGAGTTATGGTCAATAGTTTTTGCCTCAATAGTGTCAAGTTTGAGAGATTTTTTTCATTGTTTTGATGCTTCTTGTCTCTGTCGAATGACTATATCTACACTGATTTTTCATATTTTTTGAAATTTTTTTTTTGAAAAAAATTATGTTCCTAAGTTATTCCAAAAAAATTATCTATATTGAACACAAAATACCAAAGAACCACATACACTGGTAAAAATAAAAATGGTAACATGCACTAAAGTCAAATCAAGAAATATTTTAATTTCACTTTTGTATGGTCAGGGCACAATCAGATTTTTTCGCTCATCCTTGATTTTCTAAGTACATATGAATAATGCATAATTATTTTGCTGAATGAATGAGTGCAAAGAACTCGGAAGTTACCTGAAGGTGGGTGTCAAAAATTAAATGGCTGCTTCAAAGTCTGAGAACCAAAGAAGTTAAAACCTGGCAACTGACAAAAATGAATAGAATAAATTTTTATTTCTTTGACTAATCAAAAAATGAGAGAAAGCACAATGAGTTTATTTGATGGTAAATGCATGATGACTACATACAATGACAAAAGAAATTATATTGACAGAAAAAATGGTTGGTTTTATTGTGCATATAACTACTTTTACTTCTTATATTGCATACTTCATAATCAGAGGGAGCATATTTACGAATATGTTATTTCTCAATCGCCAGATTCTTCGTAAGCTAAAAACCTGGATTTGATTCCTTGAAACTCAAAAGTATCGCTTCATTTCATCCGGTTACGCAAACCGTAACTGAATTTGAAATATTCTTCAATATTTTTGAATGTTTGAGTACGCTAACAAATTTGCTTGATAAGGCGAAGGCCAGACGCGAAAATACAGCGTACCCAATAGAATTATTTTGATTTTAGTTACGGGAACCGTAACTAACTAAGCGTAACCATTAACGTAGGAATTGATAAAAGCGTAACTAAAATTAATAGACCTAATAATTTAAATAAGTCTCATCTATTTAGGTAAGTAGAATACTCTATGCACATCCAGTAAAAAATAATATAGTACCTACATACGGTCCTGCAAACCATGCTTCTCCTCATGATAGCTTTTGAGCCACACCTCTCTATCAGGATTGGATGGATGCAGGGCTTTGCTGAGTGAAGGTGGGCATGGCTGGAGGAGAGTTTTGGTGGAGACATGATTAGCTGTGGCAGAGATGGTGGAAGAGGGTCTCAGAAACAAGCTGACCATCATGTGCCCAGGAAGGAGAACATTTTCGGCATTGAGGGTGGTCCAATTTTGTTTCAGATCTGGAAGAGGAACAGACCAATCAACTTTGAGGGAATGAGCATTTTGACATGACACGAAAGAATAACTGGAATCAGGTGAGTATGAAATAAAACCTTTGTTGAATGTTCCATTATAATCAAATGTTACTTTTGAGTCCGGATGAAGAAAAGATGGAAGGCCAGAATGAGAAGGAGGCGTGGAAGGGATAGAAGGAAGAGAGGAGAGGAGTTCTTTGTAGGAGACCTGCACCATGGGGCCGGAGTCGAGGCAAACATTGTATAGATCGGAGTTTGGTGCAGGTGGAAGAGCATCTGATGTAGGCAAGGGAACATTGGTGATGGTACCTGGAACGGTGGTGCCATCTTTGGTGATGGAGACCCAAGTATTGGGAGGAAAGGGCTCGGGCACAGGGTTGGTTCTACTTCGGAGGAGACCACAGGTGAGACCCCTGTCATATTTGACATGTTTTGGGAAGTTTGTGATGGGGAGTCGTGATTCATCTAACTTGAAGTTGGGTGGACGATAATAGCTGCAAGTGATGGGATTGTAAAAGGTAATGGTTTTTGAGGAGTCGTCATGAGCTACTGCAATACCATCCAATGACTGGTCCTCCAGTTTGGACCGTTTCGAGTCATTGTCCATCTGGTGATTGAAGTAGCTGATGGAAAATGGTTCAAACCACGTTGTTGGGTTAGGCTTAACTCCATGGACAAGTTCATGGGGAGTGGTAAGTTTACGCCCAAGGCGTCCTGGGACTTGATTGAGCATGTGGTACTCACAACCCACTTGTTTTTCTGCCATGTAGGCCCGACCCATTTCAATGAGAGTCCACCATGTTATTTCCACCAAACCATTGAAGGACTGGTGCCAAGCAGGTGCCGCAATAATTTTGCTACCATTGGTCTTGATCCAACAAAGAGTAGCTCCACCAATGAGCTTCTTATCAAAATTGAAGTGGAATTTCTTCAGAAGGCCTTTGGCATCTGATTGGAAGGTGGTAATTGCATCAATGATGGCATCAGAATGAAGTGATGATAATCCATATAGCCAGCTGTACCTGGTAGCCACATCAACAAGCAGGAGAGCATAACGAAATCCACTCAATGAAATACACAGTCACCGAAGACAATGTCTAGGTGAACCTTTTCAAGGTACCGTTGGCGCTTACGAATCAATTTTCCAGCCTTTGGGAGAGGGATGGATGTGACGGAACTAATGGTGAGTGGGAGCTTGCCTGTCTTGATGAGTGTTGCATTTTCAGCAGCTGCTATGATGTGATTTGGGTTCCTAAATTGCTTACATCCAAACAGATGGTGCAACTTGAGATGGTCAAAATGCTGTCTATTTTCACATGGGGCAGGTGTATTTGATGGACGAACATCCAGATTTTTAGCTGGGTTGGAGTGCAACTGCGAGAGGAGATGCTTAGAAAGTAGAGGGGTAGAAGTGATAGGTTCAACTTCATCAGGAGGAATGGAGGAGGAATGTGAGTAATCGTCGGAGTCAGATGCCTCATCATCGGTGAGAGGATTGGTAGCAGCGGTGCCAACACTGACATCATCCAGGTTGGAGGTAGATGACTGCTTTGGAGCCATTATAGTGGGAAAGTAGCACGGATGAGGTTCAGGTTTTGGAGGTGAAGAAAAAAATTTGCTTGGTTCGTGTTAGATGATGTGGAAAGTTTGATTGGCTCACGGTTGAATGTAGTTTAAATTAGCATGTTTGGACATGTCTGAACCAATTGTCTCATAACTTAGTAGATTGTCATGGCTATTGTCAATTTGCAACACAAAATGAGGAAAAAATACAAAGGAACCTGTTTTGTGTGCAGAAAAGGAACCACAACCGGACTGATTGCTATGTTGTTGTAGAGAGTAAAGTGGGGACCGCAGTTGAGGGATGAAAAGGGCATCAAGAATGATAATTTGTTGTCCATTAAGTGAAATCCTTTCCGACCCTTGGCCAATGATGGGAAGAGTGGTATTGTTGCCGAGGGTAACAAATTCATTTGGTCTGAATTTGAATGAGATGAAGGCGGCGAGATCATTAAGCATATGATGAGTGGTGCCACTATTGGCACAGCACTCAATGTGACCTGGTACAGGGGCATGGACTGATTGAATATATTCTTTGAGATGGAGACGGATGGATTTAGTTAATTTACTAGAGAGAAAGTCAGTGGCTACACAGCGGCATTGGTACATTGGTCTATTGGTACGGCCTGAATAAGAAAGAGATGAGTCTTTAGTTTTAGTGCTACTAAGAGTAGATGAGTCTGGGACAGAGGTAAATTGCATACCATGCGTCTCAAGAAAACTGTTATCATCATCTGAGTCCAAACTAGCCTTCATCATATCATGATAATGATTGGAGGAGTGAGGAAACTGGAAGGTTGGTGGTGGGAGTGGAGGAGGTCCCATTGGAGGTGGTGGAGGGACTGGAGTGAAATGTTGGGAGGGATCAACTGCCTCAAAGCCAGAAGGTTGTGGGAGATCCTCCTTGTGTTCTTCAGCAGCTTGAGTGAAAAAGGCTGTGGCATCTTTGGTGTTATCAGTAGGAGAAGGGGATGGGACTGGCTTCTCTTTTGAAGTGGTACGCCTTGTTGATGGTTGTTTCTTGGCCAAAGGAGATTTACCGTGGCAAGGTGGGTGCTCAGAGCGGTTGGTATGCTTGTTATAAGCCTCAGTTACTGAGGCAGCCGCTTTCTCCTCCTTTATAAGAACATATCCCATGGAGGCCAAGCAAGGACAACCAGAGAGCGCATCATGTTCCGTTGTGAAGCAGATGGCACATTGCTTTTTGTCATTGAGAAGTGATTTGACCTTTTTCCAACGGATAGGATGTGCTGGTGGGTAGCTGGCTTGGGACTGAGCAAAGGTAGGGGAAGACGAACAATCCAATGTGGGAGTGGAAGATGAGCGTGACGCGGAGGATGTGGTACAGAGGGAAGTTTGCCCCCCTTGAGTTGGTAGATGAGGCCCCATTGGAGGTGGATTGGAAATCCCCCCTGACGATGGGCCAAGAACTTCATGGGAGAGATCAACCGCCTCCATGTGGTGTTCCAGATTGTCGAGGGATTACGCCAACACGGTGATATCTCCACGGCGGAAATCTTCCACAATATCTCCATATCTAGTCTCATCCAAGTTGGCCATGGCAAAGAAAGTTGCCACGTCACCAAGAGTTTTGTCTTTTAACACCAAAAATTGATTTTGAACTTTTGCCATATATGCGGCCGTAGACTCCTGTGGGCCTTGAGAGATGGACATCAAGTGCTGAAAGTTGGAATGAATGGTGGTGAGGGAGTTGGGGTTATATTTGTTGTTTAACCATGCCCACATTTCAAACCCTTTGTTGGCAAAAAACGGTTGATCTTGGAACATAATAGAAACCGTCTGAGGCAGAGTACAAAGAAGTTCAGTGCAAAGGTGCAAACTTTGCTTTTCCGTGCCAGGAAGAGTTGTAGTGAAGTCCGTGACGGCTGCGTAGAAAAGGTGTTGAAAGTAGGCCATCATGTTGGTTATGTACCAAGGGAAGGTGTTACGATGCCCATTCCAAATGGGAATGATTGGATGGGAGGGGGAGCAAAAATGGACGACCCTGATATTTGCATCTGTGACAGTGCTTGCACCTGTTGTTGCATGACCTGCAGTTGCATGTTTTGTTGTTGCATAAAAGCCTGCATGAAGGCCAGAGGGTCCATGGACAAAGGATCTGACGCATTTGCTGGTGGAGGGGCCGGAGCCGAAGCATTTTGTCCCTGATTGGGAGGTGGAGGTGGCGCAGCTGTAGCAGCTGGAGTGGGAGCTGCTGGTGATGGAGCTGCCTGAGTAGGTGCGGCAGGTGTTGGCGCTGCCGGAGAAGCAGGAGAAGGGTTAGGAGCCGCAGGAGTAGGAGCTGCTGGGGCGGGGGGAGCCGGAGCTGGTTGAGTGGAAGGAGCCACATGTTGGGGGGGTGGTGGATTTGGTGCTTGTGATGGACGAATGGGGAGAA
>JALLOT010001814.1:0-14070 GCA_036939595.1 Thalassiosira livingstoniorum | reverse complement strand
CACCCGTCAGTCAACCTCCAAAACACTAACAAAAAAAGTGTTCAACCTGATTCACCATTTTTTTTAAAAAAAAACATCAATTACCATGATATTGACACTAGCTTTGTAGTTTCAATTGCATTGACGTTGATAACTCACTCACAAATTAGTTACAGGTGAAGCCAATCTAGCTTTAGGTTAAGCATAACTCTACCAATTTACCAATGTGTTTTAGTAGCGCTAGGTCCTCAGTCTCTCGATTTTGTACCCAGTTGTACCAAAACACTATGGCATGCTAGCAATTAGCAGCCATTTTTCATGCCATTGCCATTCCACCTCATCTCGTCAAATCAAATCTCCATCTCTACCAACCTCCATCGATGATCCTTTGTATTAACTACTACCCTTCACTATCTACGTCCCAGCAACAAGTGTTTACGTTTCAGTTTGAGTGCGAAAGTGACGTACTCACCGACGAACATATAAACAGCATCACATCTTTCTTGTGGTCTGCCATTCCCCAGGACCATTATCTTTGGTTGGGTGGTCCCTTCCAGCGGGGGCGCAAACTCATTATCCGTCGGCGGGAGAGACTAACGTTTCTCCAGCGCATATTCAGTCGTCTGAGACCTGTTTTTGGCTTTGGTGACCTATTAATCAAAGACGAGTACATTTATACTTGCCGTCTATCGGTAAACAAGGTCGTCTTTTTTTGGATGGAGCCTGCTTTTCTGTCGGCTCATATTGAAGAGGGCGAGCATCCACTGGACGAAACAATCACCCTTTAACTTGCAACCCGTCTAATCTGCACCGCCGCAAACGTCCTCGCCAATGATTCTGTGCATGAACTACTATCCATGTTTATCCACCTCTCAAAAACAAGTGTTTACGTTTCAATTCGAGAGGGAGCGTGACGAATTAACGGAGGATCTCATCGCTCACATCACCAATTTTATGTCTGATAATATTCCAAACGATTACGAACTAAGCCTTGGTCTTCAATTTCAGAGGGGACGTGTTGTTACCATCCATCGGCGTGGACGACAGACTTTGCTCCAACGTGTTTTTAGCTTTCTCAGGCCAGTGTTTGGTTTCGGTGAATTAATAATCGACAACGATTTCATTTATACTAGACGGCTGACGGTTTCGGAGCACTTTATTTTTTGGGCGGGTAATCCATTTTTGTCCGCTCACATTGAAGAGGGGGAACACCCGCTCAACGAAATAATCACCATCTAAATTTAAATATCAAACCACGATGGATTCATTTGACGGCGTATTTGTTCCTTCGATCGACGAGAACTCTCCAAACTTTGTACATCAGATTAAATCGAACATTGAGTTGTTGAAGATTAAACTCAACGGTGCAAACGAGGTGTTGGATTTTAACGAACTCATTGACTTTGCATCTAAAATTTCGGCACGTCAAAAACCACAACCCTCTTCCCATCAGCATTATTTGATTCGATTGATGTTACGTAAAGTATGGGACATCGATAAGCCCCGTGAATTCCAAATTCAAGCCATTTTTGAGTACAGTACGGTTAAGCCTCCGTTGTCAAATTTTATTCGCAAAACTGGGGACGGGAAATCGATTGCCATAGTCAGTACTGCTACTGTCACCAGGAAGTGTACAATGGTCATGGTTCCTCTCATCGGTTTGGGGGGGAGTCAAGTTTCCAGTTATCAGTCTGCGAAAGGCCGAGTTTTTTCTTTCCACTGTGATGAATACCGCGATGACAACTTCGTCAAACTGAGGGATCATCTACAATCCCTCGATCCAAATATGCGCAGATCAACAATTCTATTTGTTTCCCCACAGCAGTTTTCATTCAATTCCAGCTGGTTCCCCGTGATTAATTGGCTTGCTTCGAGGGGAATGATTGCTAGCATCTTCGTTGATGAAGCACATACCACAGTTACTCAGCACGAGTTTAGACCAGAGTTTACTTCGTGTCTTAAAGCTATTAGATCAATTACGAATGCATCCTCCAAAATTATTCCTATCATAGCAGCATCAGCAACATTCCGGCAGCGTCTACAAGACGCTTTCTCCTGAGCCATAGGCATTACTCCATCTTCTACCATGTGGGGCCCCATGAACAGGAGGAACATCAGACTCGACATGAGAATAAACACAAAACCAATGGACGACGTCAAACGAATTCTTCGATCAGAATTTGACAAACATCCCGATGGACAAAAACAATCCGCAGACGGGTCACTTCTTTCGACATCCGATAACATTGCAGACAAAAAAGAAATTAATGGCGTTGCAAGGAGTTTCACTGGAGAAAGCGGCATTATGTTAAAACTTTACCTTATGAGATGTTTTTGTGCTAGTGCCGAAGAGATTGTGGAGCATGACCTTACAAAGATCTCGGTGATGATTGGAACTTCGTCGATGGAATGTGGCGTAAGTAGCAAGGGAGTCGTTGGTGGAATTGGATATGGGATGCCCTCTTCTTTAGAAGAGTTCTGTCAACATTACGGGCGGCTCGATCGATCCCAGGGTGGAAAACGAGGTGAACAGACTTATCATTCAATTCTCAATGTAAATATGTTCTTGTCCATATTCATTCGGTCTTCCAGACAAGCGGATGCTTCTGCACGGAGTTATCAACTTGCAAGACTCTTTGAGCTAATGGACCTTTTATTGTTGCCGAAGCAGTGCTATCATTCGGCTATCGAGTCTGCTTTCCAGGATCCTAATTTGTCCATTGGTCCACGATATTGTTTTTTGATGTGTCCTTATTGTACTGGCGGATACAAATCGTTTTGTGATCCTATTTCGAAAGACGGGCTCATTTCTGTACTCCAAACTAAATTGTTCTTGATGGGACCAATTCCATTACTTGACATAATTTCTAAATTTGGTGACAACAAAACAAACATCAAGAGGGCAGTTTATGGGAAGGGATTCAGTTCAAAATCCCAAGCGAAAGTACACGGATTAATATTGAAACTAATAGCTGCACGGATACTTAATGTTTTCGTTAAGGACCAGAGTTTGATTGGGACAGATAAAATCAAACCAAAGGATGTACTTGCTACGTTAGGAGTACAGAATGTTCGCGACGATTCTGATCAATATGACGATGGCAATTCACTACTCAATTTGACGTTGAATGACAAAAAAGCTTGGTCATCCTTTGAATTCATTTCTTCCTAAATAATAAGTTTTAATTACAATGTATTCCATTCTTTTTCCCATAAATCCATTTCGATACAAGAATCGTCGAAAACATCAAGCTGTTGTAACTGTTCTATTTTCTTTTTCATTTCCGACTGATAGAAATCGACTGCTTTCTCAATCATGATCATGAACTCCTCTTGACGTTTTAGGTACTTTTCCCTTGCAACTATTTGACGGTTAATTGTGACCGCAGATTTTACTTCGATGTCCACCAGACATTGACTGTTAAATTTATACCGTTTCACGTTGCCTAGTTTCTTCAACATCTTGTTTTGACTTTCTACCGACTCTAATTTGTTGTTTGACTCGGGATTTGCCGTCGTATCATCGTTCTTTCCATGATCAGTGGTAGATTGTATTGAGATGTCGTCGTCTGCTGTTCCCTCCCCACCAAAGACTGAATCGTCATCGTCATCATCTGAAGGCTGTTTGCTATTGGAACTAGTTTCAATTTCAACTGGTGTTGTGTCAACCCACGAATCGAGATAAAGAAGAGCTTGCTTTTCATATTCATCCATCTCTACATCTTCCTTGCTCCTATCTTTAGCTGACTTTACAGCCGCTCCTTTCTCCACGTGCCTCCAAAACGAATTGTCATCAAGTTTAGATTCTTTTTGAGGATTCTCGAAGACTCCAACGGATGTCAAAAACTGAAGTATTTGATCTCTTTTGTTCTTCATAGACGGTGGGGTAGTAGAGTTTTGGATGCGTTCCCCATTGATTTCGTCACGGCAACGTCGCATCAAGGCAAGATGAGCTGACAAGCGAACTACGTTTGAGAAGTATATGTCAGGATTTGTTCCTTTTTGCATTCGATTGTGTTTTTCACACAGATCGTCAAATGCAATATAATGATGACCTTTTGACAATTTTACGAATCGATTCAACCTCAAGAATTCCATGATGGGCATCTCCAGATTGTTGAGTGTCTCCATTCTTCGAAACGAAGCGTTCAGATAATGGGGCTTTCCCCAATAACTCCAAAAGGGAAGCCAAGCGTTGGTTTCGGCCTCCATCAAGAGAAAATTACCCTCTTTCAATGCTCGAGTTGCCCTCAACCAGTTCATCATTCGCTCGATGAAAAGTGCTACTGACTTTGATACTTCACATCTACAAGATCGGAGTGATTCGCAATATTCTCCATATTGAACAGCAATATTGATCAATTCTTTTTTCTTGTACGGATGCCCTTCGTTTTTGATCGTAATTTCATTTTCGATTTGATAAAAGACATGGTTCGTAGCTGCAAACATGCCTCGAGCACGGTCCGTGCAAAGATTTCGTGGTCAGACCAACTTCCTTTAGTTGGCTCTAATTGCACTCTCTTTGTTCCCGTTAGCACTTGAATTGGCTGAAGGAAACCGGGATAATGGAGTTTGTAGATACCTTCTAAGAAGTGAACAATTTCATGCAAATAATCGTGCTGGATGACGTAACGTTTCATCACTGAGTGAATGATCTTTATATATTCTTCCTTTCCCAGATCAGTACGATGTGCAATAACCTTCTTGATGAGACCAAACAATCTCTCTTCAGTGAGAACATCGCCAAACTGGAATATTAAACGAAACAATGCATCGATTGCACGAATAAACACTCCGTTGTCTGCTTCCGTCAGCATTTCTAAAGAACGATGGATTTCGATGGACGTAAGCATCATCCCACTCAGTGACACTTCATCGCGTGGGCAAATTGGAAATAGCATAAACTGGTCGACAACATTTGTATGCGGCGTCAACATTTGTACTAAATCCGATCTTGGTTTCTTTATTATCAAAACCTCTTTGCTCAGATCATCCATAAGTGAACATAGCAAATGACAATTGAAGTCAAGACCAGCAGAACTTGAAATCAAGGTCTCGCCTTCATGATTCGGTCCAATGCTTTTGACCGCTGGATCTCGTCGCACCAACTGTGAATAATTCACAAGATCCATGTAGAGTTCGTGTCTTTGTATTATTCGTCTGATTCGATTTCCACTCATGTGTTCTCTTGACTCGTTGGTTGTACTAATTTTGCTTCGAAATAAGAACTGATCATCCGTTATCCCGACAGGAATCAATGACCGCATACTAGCCGGAACGTATTGGTCCACATATGTTAATTCCTTGTGGCAATCCATGTTTGGTACGTACATTGCTCTCCATCCAACGGTTGGCCACGTGATAGTAGACTGGCGTGTATCGTCAAGAGATCCATCTTGATTTATGCCAGTCAAATTAACAGTCGTTTCATATGGATTCACAAATTGGGATGAAGACACTGACCAATGAACGCTATTCTTTTCATCTACTAGAATTGAAAACATTGGAAGACAAAAAGTCTTGGCACGGACGACGTTGAAAACTGTGCCAGTATGCACGATTGACGATGATCCAGAAGTTTGAAATCGTTTTGGGATGACACGTTGGTAATTGTCAAGCGAATGACAGACAATGGATTGATTTCTAATCACGTTCCGACGTGTTTCGCTCGTTTCTCTCCGAATGGCATCGACTCTTGCTAATGCCGTATCCATCGTAGTCGAGAAAGATTTGTTGATGGGACTTCGATTTGAATTACGAGTGTTTCCAAGGAAATGATTTGACAAAGTCCCCATCAAAGCCCAGTGGACTAATCTTTTGTTATTTCTCAACCGCAGCAGACCAAAGAAATAGTGATTGACGCAATTCATCTTGTGGCTTATAGTCTCTGAGAGTTCATTTCTATTCAGTTGGATTTGACTTTCTTCTGGCATGACAAGGGATTGAAACACCATGTGATGCACCGGAAAATAGTGTTTGATACGTTCGTATATTTCTTTTTGTTGTAACTTATTCAGAACACCTCCGTGTAGAACATGAAACCCTGAATAATGAGTCTCAAATGCCCTTCTATACATCTCGTCGACCTCTCGACAGAAATTTTCACAAAGATCTACACTTAGCTCAAACGTAATTGAATCCTTGAAGTCGTTAATTTCCTGCCGCTGGGTGAGCTCCTCCGATTTTTTGGAAATTGAATTATACTTTGTCTGCAATATTCTTGCTTTGTAGTGATAGAATGCCGATATCAATTCAGTCGACTGCAAAACGTCGTACTCCACTATTGAGTGCATTGAGTTCATTTCATTGAGAAGTGATTCGACGTTCCTTGTCTTGGTTACGAAAGCCATTCTTGGTCTCGTTGAGTTCCTGAAATTTGGACACCAAAATTCGACGTGTTTCATTTCCTGAAACTTGACCAGCAACGGCTTTGCAAATCGTGTCTCATAATTATTCAACACAAATCCAATTCCACCCCCCTGCCGATATTGCAAATCCATGAATTCTTCGGACAAACTTGCATTGGCATATTCAAATTTGTTTGCGTAGGCTGCGACAGTGATTGAAAATTCGAAATACGTTTTTCCCTCCCTCACCACAGCATGTTTTGATTGAATTAGGTTATCTATTTCCTTCGAACGAGACGTAATCTCCAAATGCTTCACAACACTCCAACATGACGAACTGATTTGGGCAGTAATTCTGTCCCTCAATTGCTCGACTGCATTGCATTGATTTTTCGAATTCGTCGGTGGCAGTACCAACATCAACTCATCCCCCACTGCCACATTAACAATTTCATCAGGATGCATTCTTCGAAATCCCAGAAAGTTTGTCGAGCAGAATTCGTCGCTGTGCAAATCGTTTGTAGTTGTGAGACTGCTCAATTGTGATAATATCCTTACCGGAGTTTCTGGAACCGTCAGAGTTAATGGGTCCTGGTCAATCGATTCTTCTTGTTGTTGGATTCTCCTCGAGTAACGCATTTTCTTTGTATTTGGTGGTGTGAGTTGCGATTGAGATGACGACATTGATTGCTGTGTAGTAGGTGCACTAGAAGAAGCTGAGTAAGGGCGATCAATTTCATTTTGTTTCCTCTTTCTACCAATGACTCCAACGGCATTTGACAAATATCTATTGATTTTAGTAAGAAGGCCGTGTAATTTGGATGCACATTGATCGTCAGGTACATGGGGAACTTCAGGAGTAATTTTCTTTTTTAAATAATCCATGACTGAAATATATTGGAACAATAGAACAACGCGTCAATTTGAAAAACCACGTCAAAGAGTGGCGAATGTAGCAAGCAAGGTTGGATAAAACCAATGTGTTGGACGCTGAATGTGTGTGAAGTTGGGATGCTTGATGTATGGATTTTGACGGACGTAATCCACGGCAGCTTCTATGTCGAAACTTTCTTCTCGGGACTGAACAAACTTCGAAAGAGTGGCGTCTCCGTTTTCAAAGTGTTGGACTTTCCAACCTCCACCCGATGTTTCGTCAGATCCTGGTAGTACACCTCTGAAAAACTCAAGTGCACCAGACCTATCGCGCCACAAAGGATAGTTCTCACCACGCAACAAAATGATATGTTCGAAAAAGTGACGTTCTTCTTCCGAGGGGAATGTTACCACCTCAACTGGACCACTGTTACGATAGTTTTCAAAACGCCTCCTATCAATATCGTCCCCCTCCAACCAAGCAAGGATGGCTCTATGATCTTCGCGAACAGACCAATGTGTGAAATTATCCTCGTTGTCGCTGAACTGAAGTAATCCCTCGCGTTCCCCCAGTTCCTCCAAATATTCAATCTCCTCCCTGCGCCTACCAGAAATGGGAACACGCTGTAAATCGTCTGGATGCTCAAGGTAATCACGATTGGCAACATCTCCAATGTGTGCCAGCCAACCCGGATGGGAATACTCTTGTTCACGCTCGTTGTCCCTCAGAAATTGTGCCCTTAATTCTCTCCTCTGGCGTTCCGACTGAACGATAGCCTCACTCGCAGCTGGAATTGAATCTGATCCCTGCGACTGCTTCGATTCGGACTGTTTTTTAAGTCCCCCCACGCTCGAGACTGAGGAAGATTTGTTTGACGCCTCCACTACTTGTTCGCTGTCTTTGATCGAAGCAGTCTCAACCGCAATCTTTCTACCTACGTCGTCGTCTCCAATTATATCATCGACCGTTTCCTTATTCAATTCGTCTCCAATATTACGACTGGAGGCAGAAGAATTAGTTGATGCAGGGATGGCGGGTGGTTTTCTTTCATCCAAAACCTCAGTCTCAGCATCCGTCTCTTTCTGTTTTGCCAATTCCACCTCTCGAAGATACCAATCCGGATAAACCCCGTAAGTTTCGAAGTGCAAGATATGCTGGGCCAAATGGTCACCCAAATCTTCGGAATCAGAATCGTTGCCAAAGCCCGGGGGAGGTTGTTTTTTTTTCGCAACAATTTTTCAAAGCTTTAGCTGCTGCAGGGGCAGAATTTTTATTAATGTGGGCAACCTTCGCTGAAGATAAATCAGAAATAGACTGCTCTTCCTCGATTGGTTCATAATATGGTCTTTCTTCGTTGGGATACACAACAACCTCCCGGCCAACACCTTCCTCTTGGACAATTACTGACGGAGACGTCGAATAATCAGACGAAACGGTGCTGTCGTCGTTTTGATGAATGGACCCGATGTAGCTCCCTTCAGAATCATACTGCTTCAACGAATGAAGCCATCGCCGCTCAAGAATCACCTGCACAACCGCTGCAGTTGAATCGGTCGAATCAGGAGGACCCTCAAAAGGGGGTAGACGCAATCGACGAGAAGTAGCGTCGACAAGTGGCACAACCCCAACACACCAGTTAGAAAAAGGGGGTCTCTTCCAACGAGCAAGCTGTTCGGCTTCGAAGCAGGCCCAGTTGAAATCGTCGCTGTCCTGCAGTTCGTCGTAATAGACTTGAATTGAACCCTCTTTCAAACCGGCTACAGCGTAGTTGTGTCCCTGAAGGCTGTTGCCGATGATGGTGTTAACGGCAATCTGACGTAGCGTTGGATGAAAGTCTTTAGCCCTGATGTAGTAGCTAAGACGGCGACAATTCCTGGCAGGGAAGTAGTGGCGGTTGGGATTGATGATGTGTGACTGGGACATGGTGAAAGATTTTGTTCAAATAGTGAGCTTAGAAAAAGTGGAAATAGAAGAAAACATATCCCAACAGAATGCAATGAAAACATATCACAAAAATATAAGGCATGTAATTTACCTGTCTCTTAAAAAAATTTCATTAAAAAGATATCTTAAAAAAATATTTCAGATTGATTGGTGACGATTATTTTTTTGACAATTGACGATTGAAAATCAGGTTGAACGATTTTGGGGGGTGCTGACTGAGTGGTGGGACTGTTTCGTGCTTTGTAGGCGACGAACAGACTCCCGCCTATATGGTGTGGTCTGCCACTGAAGGGTATGCAGAGTGCTAGGCTTAGTGGTAAACACTCTGCCCTGAGCGCACTGAGATCTCTTTTGCTCCTGGGTTGGATTCCCGATTTTTTTTGTCAAAATATGCGCTAGCTGTAACCAAAAAGCTGATTTTGCGAACCACAACCCTACTTGAATTTTTGGTCGATTATAACTCAAAATTTTTACTCCCTTCAAAACAAAAAAAATTGAGGGTTAGGGTTATTTTTTCGGGCTGATTCCCGCTTTTATTACCAATAGGTAAGTAGAAACGATTTTTAGTACCAAGGGTCTGCAATTGGGTCTGTAATTAGCGGTCTGCAACTAACGATTCTGAGATTTTGTTGTCTTTTTTTAAAATCATTCTCGCTTTTTAGCTAAACTTGCGGGAACTAAAAATACCAAAAACTATGTATTGTACCAAAACCCAAAACCCCGCGTCCGACATCCCGCACTTTTGATTGATTTCATCGTCACGAACAACGAACATCAGTAACCATGACGGACATGTACGACCCCAAAAAGGTGCCGGAGTTCTCGCTCCCACCTTATCCACACGAGGAACACTCCAAGGTACGTTGTGCATGTAGCCTAAAGAGATCGCTGAGAAATAGGACGCCATCATGTCGATTCCAATCCGTACGGCGACGACCGAGAGCGTTGAGTGGCGGACGCACGGTGTCAGATGTCGCTGGCCGCCACATGCCATAATATGCTTACGCTCATTCAGCTGCCTTACTAATTTTTGCACTTTGGGCGAGGGGTGAAACTATCTACTTTGCGCCTGTTTGCGGTGTCGTTTCATTCGTTTTCTATTACCTCAGGCCGATCTGACAGACTCGTCTCTCGTCTCCCTTTCTCGCCACCAACGAACACTGCCTACTACCCTTTGGGTTTCCGACCTCTTTCATAAAAAATATAAACATAATTCCAGACAGGATTAGGCCGTGCCGAAGACCCAGTCAAATATCTTCAATCCCTGGAACAACGCGCTCGTGAACGCCAAGTCGCCGTCGAAACGGTGAAACTCCTTCGTCGTGACGTAATTGAGTGCTACCGCAAAGAGGGGGTGAACCATTACGAAAATTGCAGGGAGGTGACTCAGCGATATGGGCGATTGGTGTTGAAACGGGATTTGGGACAAGTTCAGCCTGAGGGGAAGTAGAATGGGTTCAAAGGTTGGAAGTGGGGGTTGGAAAGGGCAGGTTGACACGAGACCTGCATTTTTTGCGGTGAGGGCATTACAGATTAAAGAGAAGACGTGGGGAATAAGAAAGGTGCATTGAATAATCGTCGAAAAATGCTTGGTCAAATCTTACTCATACTTGGCAATGGAGAAAATACTGTGGAAGGGGCGAAATCTGGTGCAGTCGGTTTAATAGCATTATTAGTTGGAGGAATGTGTCATTCAGGTGACTGCAGGACGTGACGCATTTCTGTTTCGCTTAGTCATTCAAACGTGTAAAATAAAAATCGTATGACATAAGAAACTGAATTCTTCATCCTACTACTTTACGGAGACTCTGTTACATTTTTAGGCAGCAGGTGTTAAACAGCAACATTATCATTGCCTAGCAAAGTATTTTTTAGGGGGTTGACTTTTACATTCCGCAGCAGATTGAATTATTTAATTTACGCAGTTTTAATGCTTCAGGGGTTTTGCATCGAGTGGATTGCATTCTACTCTATTCTTGTTCTGTTGAAAATCATATTTTTCATCATGTCACCACTTGTGGTAATTTATTTTAGTTCAAAGTAATGTTTGATCACGCCTGTGGTACCTAGGCAGTTTGCCCTGCCCAGACTCTCAAGTCACTAGACCTAGCAGTCAACCCCATTAAGACTGTTCGCTAAGTGGTATTATAGTGATATAATATGAGACAGATTAGTACCAATCTCAACACTACCTTGTGACTTGGGGGTTTTGTTTGTTGAGGTTTGTTTGATTAGGTTGTGGTTAGAAAGACTTTGTAAAATCTTTTTCTCATGAGTTATGAAATGACTCAATTTTGTTTTTTGGAAAACCAGTAATAGGGTGTTACATACCAACAAACCGTTGAAGTACTTGTGATCTACAAATATGAAAAATAAATAAAATATCCCCAAGATTTTTTTGAGTCAAGGAAGAAACTATCAATAAGGATAAATATCATAAAATCACTAAGGTTTCATGTGGAAAAATCAAATTTTGTTTTTAAGTTAGGATGCTGGTAGTATATATTCTTGGTAAATAGTATACAGGCTAGGGAAGTTAGACAACTTTTTACACTATTAGCATTGCACAATCATGTTTAGATAAATAATTTGTCCATGGAAAAAATTTTGTAAAAATATGACATACTTCTCCTATCTACATCCAACAAGAACTATTAAAGATTTATATCCATAAGAGGAAGATCCTCTAAATGAAAAAGGATGGAGGACATCCAGATCAAGTTTGAACAAATTATGCAAAGAAAATTGATATCTGCTCATTCACTCAAACTCAATGTTTATTTCCTTTGCATGTAATCTAATGCAAAAATAAAGGATTATTTTCCAGCAAAAAGTTTTTAGAAATTCCTGCAAAACCACATCAAAACAATTTTAATACCCCTTTCATATAAAAGATGCAGGCAATATTGAGTGTATGTCTTAATTAGTTGAAGAGCACTGTGCCATATTTCCTAAATCTTTTAGTCTACAAGAAATGACTTGTTTTGAAGCTTGATATAATCCAAATTGCCTTTCTCATTTTTTCAGATAGCTATTGTAATTTAATCATTTTAGTCTATAAATTGTTTTAAAAAATATTTTCTGTTAATAAATGAAATTGTATTGTGTGGGGCATGAAATGAGCCCCCTCCTATTGTTTGTGAAAATGTGGCTGACAATCCACAATCAAAGTTAAAGGCAGTAATGCTACAAAAAAGTGAAATGGATTTCATTTGACTTCGAATGTGCATGACATTTTGAAGCAGCTACCAAAAATGCAGTGGTGGCTTAAATATTCATCACTGCTATAGTATTGTCAAGTTTATTGGTGATCAAATGCTGAAAAAGATGAAGCAAAAATACAAAATATTTACAGAGTAAAGCCAATTTTAAATTAAGCATTTTAAGCTGCCTAGTATTACTTGATATTGCCTAGTATTAAATTATTTCAAAATGGTACAAAAAGGTGTATTGCTTGGTATAGGGCCTTAACCTTAATGTGAAGAAACTGCTTGGAATTATTTTTCCTAATCCTTTTGCATTCACCAGATGGAATTCATAACCAGTGGACACAATGATTCTTATACCCCCTATTCTTCGAAAGCAATCCCCAATCTTCTTTAAAAGTGTAATTTGATGAAGGATGACAAGTAACATTCTCATCAACTTTCATTAAAAAAGACAAATGCAAAGAAGACAACAGCTGTTGATCCTGTGGTTCTTATCCGAGAAGAAGGAGAAGTAGGAAGAGGGGGTAGGGAACAATAAGACAAACACCCAAGCTTCTACGTTTCAGTGATGACTAAACGCATACAAAAACACTACTCTTCAAACACATAAAAAAATAGTAATATATATCAATGTAACCCTTGTTATTGTTATGCACTTCACATTATGATCTTTCTGTCTGGCCCCAGTGTTTTTCTACATCAAACTGGGCGCACCATATCCATAAATAGTAGCAATTCAATTACTAAGACTAAGACTTTGCATGATATATCCTCTTTTCCTATTCAGAATCAACAAGAGAGTGTATAAGAAATACATTTCTTTAGTGAAGGGGTATTTCACAGCCTTGTGAAAAAAATATTTATCCTGTAGAATATTGCTGAACAAAAACAGCAGAAAAATGAATCAGTTACTTGAGACTTACAACTCCATTCTTTTTATCTTTTAGGTGGATAAGTGCAGGGTAAATCTAGATAGGTTATCTCTTTTATTTGTTTTAACCAAGTGACAAAATTAATAAGTATATGTTCAGGTTTGTCAGAAGGGACAGTCATTGCTTTATTATTGTTGACATAATTCTAGAAATCGTTTTGTCATGGCCCAGGATACAAAGGAAATTTTCTATGATTCCTTGTCAAATTTTATGGGTCAATTTAGATAGCTTTTTTGTCAAACTCCACTAACAAGTAAAAATCACGACCAGTTTAGATTCAACAACACAAATAAAAAGGGGTTGTAAGGAGTATATGCAGCCATAATACTATGATCCCTAGATGATGGGCACTTATCAGCTGGGGTAACAGTAGTAACAATGGACTTATCCATGCCTCCTTGTTAGTTCAATTTTAAATTTAAATCAGTAGATATGCCATATTATTCAATTTCTTACAAAACCAATCATATACATTGTGTCAAATCATCAAAAACTTTGTTCAAAAAATTTTATTTGTTGGTTGTCATTTGACTTTGTCTAGAAATTCCCTTTAAGTTTCCCTTGATACAAGGCATACAGATGCATCTTGAATTTCAATCTCAGCTAATATTCTAATCAACACAGTACTTATTAATAGGGGGTGGCGCAGGTCAAAGGTGAAAAATTCAAACCCAATCAAATCATCTGAAACTTCGCATTCTGTTAGATATATATAAATAATGAAGTTTGCAAAAAAATCAAGAAAAAATATTGAATTCTCATAGCGTAGTGGCCAAAAACGTGTT
>JALLOT010001813.1:0-14076 GCA_036939595.1 Thalassiosira livingstoniorum | reverse complement strand
GGTATTGTACTTACATAGGTACCATACTTACCTTACTTACATAGGGATGTTTGAACGTCACTGCCGCAACGTGCAAACATCCCTATGTAAGTAAGGTAAGTATGGTACCTATGTAAGTACAATACCATACTCCTTTCTCTACGCATGCGCACATAGGGTGCGTCGGTGGGGTATTTAGGTTCTATCCTGTTCTAAGTATCTTTGTGGTATCGTACTTTTACCATAATAATATATTAATAAATACAGTGTTAATTAGTCTGTATTAGTACTTACTAGTGAAATAATATTAGTAAGAAAAATCATACTACCTTATTAATAACAGTACTCCTATTACCATAGATAGGAGTAGATAAGTAGTATGGTACTAACTCTAGAGGTAGAAGATCTTTCTAGCTACAACATGATACTCAGGAGAAGGTCCACTAAGGCCGTTCTAAGTAGGAACATCTAAAGTAGCCGGCCACCGATCAAAGAATAGATATTTTTGTAAATAAGTTTTGACTGTAATTATATGATTTTTTTGTTTTAGGCAATTGAAAAAGTACTACTTACCTACCTACTTACATGCTCCAGTTTTACTCATGTGGGTCATTTTTCTTGCAAATAGCAAGCAGGTTGGTGATGGAATTGCTGCATCATTTCCACTACATTCTGACTGATGCCCCCTCCCACTTGCAATCCTTGGACCTCTCACTATTTGTGCGCTTTCTGCTCAATGTAATTTTCTTGTTCTTTCTTGATTTATCATTAAGTCACCTACCTTAGTAAGAATAGCAAGGCTTAAAATTTATCTTCTTACAAGGATACCTTCTGAAAAGGCAATTGTAAGTGCTGATGCCACCATCATTGCCATGTTACTTGTGTTGCTGTTTTTTTCATCCTTTTGTATGTGCTAATCTGTGATTAATAGATAGCATTGCTGCAACTGTCTCACTATCACCTATCATGATCATAAAAGCACAACTCAGTCATTATGATGTGCCCTGTCTTGTTGTGCATGAAAAAAGTGACATAGCAACAACCAACAATCTCCTACAAATTAAAATAATACTATTTTTTATTTTATGGTAGTCCTTAAATGGTAAATGGCAACACAATAGAAATTTATGATACGGTGGGGGTATCTCAGTCTCTTGAATCCTGAATAATCATGCAGCCATTGTTGTCACCTGCTGGCATTGTTCCCCACATGTGGAAGGATTCAACATCATACTTACATCTCTTGGTATTGTATGTTGTTTGCATTATGTAGGTGATCTCCTGCTACAATATATTAATACATTATGATGTAACCTACATATTATTGCAAATATGGATGCCAAAATAAACTTTAGAAATAGAGTACACAATAGAAAACAAATAAATTGAGGTTTCTAAAATTGAATGCTTACAAGAAATGAGACAACACAGGACAACACGTACGTATAAAACTAGATTTCACTCAGATCAAGTTATAGTACCAGCCGGCCATTTAGTTGGCCTTTCTTAGACGGTCTTTTTAGGCCTCTTCCTAATGTAGAGCGAGATAGAACTTAGGTACAATACAATACAATACAATACAATACAATAGCCTTAGATCAAAAACATCGGGAAAAAATCTGTAAAAATGCGCACAAGACACACACAAAAATTCGGCCACTCCCACTGTTTTGTACTCCTACTACCTTTTATCTGCCCAGTTCCTCCTAAATTTTCGGCGGTCGTTAGTCGTTAGTCATCAACGTAGGTAGTTTTGCCATATTACTTTACATACATACGAAAATTTTTATATGGAGTACTCCTACTATTCAATGAGCCTCTCAACAAAAATATTGAAGATTCGCAATATTACTAACATTTCCTATGTAAGCATGTAAGTACCTAGGTAGAAACCAGGACAATCACGAGAAAACCGACATCAATCATCATCAACAAAACTCGCGACGTTGGCAAAAACTGTCAAAAAGTCAGGGTGTCCCATAAAGAGTTCATTTGGTGCAGGGCGCAGGCTCAGTTGCCAGTTGCTCACAACAAAAACAGAATTACCCCAATTCTCTACCTAGATACTATGTCGCTTAGTTGTGTACAACACCAGACGCAGTGCACTTTTGTTAGCCTTCATTTTTTGTATGGTGTCAACAGATTTGTCAATACCATAACTCATGCTGACAAACTGTCAATACCATTCAAAATAATTTTATTTCACCATGTTCTGTTCATTTTCAGACCTTGCTGACAGGCTAAATTGACTCAGCATGAAATTTGTCCATCAAGGTACCTCTAGGGACAATAATCATGTCACTGGTACCACCATGCCACTATTACTACCACTTTCTGCTTCCCATGATAACACCACCTCATGGTCAAATCGGATTTTGGTGTTCAGATATGGTTTTGGGCACAAACAGACCAAAAAAATTAAAAATCAGAAAAATTCTCAACTTTGGCAGAATTGTCAACACAATATTTTTAAGCTGCCAAGACCATGATCTTAAATCGTGATTATTGTCAATTGTCTTGACAGATGAGTCAACACCATATCTCCATTTTTAAGAGAAAATGGCATCAGTATGATTCTAAGCCACTTGCTGATGGAAATGACTTAACCAGATGATTCAATTGACAAATTAAAAGTGTCAAACAAAGTGATCTCATGATGAATGCTAGATAGCTTGTCATTGCTTTTATAATGAGTGCAAAAGAGAGTCGATATTTGGGACAACTTGATGACAAGAGCATCAACTAGCTTAATGGGATAATTAGTGTGTGTTGTTGTGTCTGCTGATATATCATGATGAGAACAGCAGTAGTAACATTCATTGGTACAAAACAGCTGGCAGTACTAAATTTTCAGGAGTGCTGACTTATCACAGAATAATTTGTATGACAATGCTAGGTGGTTTTGAGAACCCACCCACCTACCCTAAACAGGTTGCCCATATGGGCCTCTCTTTTTTGTAAGGCAAATATTTAATCCACAGAACACAGTAGTTGTGATCAAGAGTGGCACCATTTGTCAATAAAACAGTTGAGGAGTAGAGGTAGGAATTGTAGGTGCCAGCTGGTACAGTATTTTCTAGGTGGTGATGGTGTGAAGAAAAAGATGAATAAGTTGTTAAATTAATTACCCAATCCAAACCCAATAGTTATTTGTTTCAGCAAGAGTATAGTAAGTAAAAAGTTTGCAGCTGCTGTCAATTATCATAGATCAATATTTTCTTTTCTGTCTTCCCTTGCAGGATGTTATTGTTACATTTTGTAGGAATCAGGAATATTGGGTTTTAAAGTTCAGATTCTGGGGCATTCTACTCCCACTGCTATTTCTTGTCAAAGGAGAAAACATGTGTGCACAAACACAAAGGCAGATAGTTTTCAAGATTGGTATTATCTACAGTCACTTAGGAAAATGATCAGTGAAGTTTTGGACTGGATAAATAATGGTGCCACAGTGTCTCTCTATAATTCATTTGTAACTTTACCATACATTTCATAATATTGAAAATCAGCAAAACAACAAAAACCTAGTTTTTTGCTATATGTTTTTTCTAAGGACCAAAACATACAGATGAAGTTTGATTATATGAAAAATGGGATAAAATGAGATAGAAAAATACATAGTTGCTACCCCTTTTTTATTCTTTTTGTCCCAATACTGTTTTTTTTTTCAATCCCAAAATACAGCAAAAATAAGCTTGGTGCATCTATTTCTATAGTCTAAGGCAATTTTCACTGAGATATTATTTGAATGAGAAAATTGACAGGGAGGATTCGATGGTCCTCATTTCTTGCTTTTTGTTTGCATTTTTGCACAATTAATGTTAATAAAAATCTGTGGTTTCTCAAAGCAGCTGACTACAATCTAATAACACCATACAATTAAATATCTTATCATATCATTGCAAATCGCAACAGTTAAGACTTTTATTACATCAGCTAATGCCTACTGCCTTCTTATAATGCAGTCACAAAGGACAATGATCAATGCACTGATCTTGCATAAATTTGTTAGGTAAAAAAATCCACATGCATTTAGGTTTATTCTTTGATTAAGTTTATGCTGAGAACCCAACATTTAAAGAATCTGATGAAGATATTTATGTCATCTATTGTTTTAAAGACACAAAAAATATATCACTTCACAACCCAAGTAGCTGCACCTGTCATTGATTTCCAAAATTAAGGGGTCAAATCATGTTTCTTGAGTGATGCTTGATTGAATTCCATCTCTTTTTCTCCAGAATACAATAATACTAATTAATTACCCCATTCTTCTATTTAACAATTTTAGAATTTAAAACTCAACTAGAGTTGGAAAAGTAAAGTGGACATTCTGACATCCATGAGTAGCTGCTATGCATTGTGAAAAATTGGGATCCAGCATCATACTACTACTAATTTCTCAACTTCTCATTCCCTTGGAAATGCATACATTTCACAGCCTTGTGTGAAATTTGGTGTACACAGAATAACCCATAAAGCAAAATAATTTCTCACCATCTTGCAAACCACCACAGGTTTATAACCACAAATGCTAATTACAAGGTATTACACAAACTGGAAACTCATGCAACAACAAATTAGCAAAATCAACAAAAGACATCAAAATTAAAAAATAATATCAAACTAATGAAAACTAGTGCAATTAAATTATCACAATGTTAGAATAAAAAGAAATAGAGTAAAAAATGAGATTATTTGAAAGAAAAATAAAAAAGTGAGTTTGAAAATCATGAAACCAAAAGAGTTATTGTTTGAAATGAACTTTATTAACTTGGTTGTTGTTTCTAGTTCTTTGTATGAGGCTTTTGGGGTGAAGCAATATGACTAGTATAGAATACAACATCCTTGCCATATTTTTATACTAATCAATAATATTTAAAGATGCCAAATAACAAGAGAAAACTTAATGAAAATATTTCCTCTACTATAATAGAAACTTCTCAAAATGTACTGTAACAAAAAAATGTCCTCTTATATGATGTTAATTTTTTTAACTACAATTTTATAAGTTTGTTTGTGTAGAAATAATCATGAACAACATGAAAAAATCTACAACTTAAATGATCAAATAGAATAATTGATTTAACTATTGAGTTTTAGTTTTTCAAAAGGGAGTAAATGCAATTTTTTCAAATTTGAAAAATGAATAAGAAAACACAAGCTGTGTATGATATGTTTACTCACCATTAGGAAACTTCCAATGATCTCATTAAGATTGATTAAATTTAACAGTTATTTAGAAACTTATTTTTATTTTTTTTCTAATCTTATTTTCCTTTTAATTTGAAATATTTAAAATGTAAGTTCATTCGTATAATCCAAAATGATTTAATCAAACCAGAAATAAATTACAACAAGGCATTAAATACTTCAACAACAATAAATGGGTATAAACCAGCTACTCAGATGTTGCTATTTTGTCATTGAAAAACAAAAAAATGAATACTTGCAAATTTCATTTTTTCTAGTTTACCTGAAATTGTGAAGTTGTCATTAATGATCTCACATCTAATAATGACAACTTTTTGAAAATAAGGCTCCGACAAGAGTTGAACATTACAGAAAAAAAACAATGAGAGAGAAAATCCATTCAAGATAATCATAATGCAAGAAAAACTTATGAAATAAAAATGGAATTTTTCAAGAATGTCTGGTGTAATTGGTAGATTTAACACCTCAGTTTGTTTTGTATTTATATATTTTCTAACAAACAAAGACAATTTTCTCATAATGAGAATTTAATACTTACCCAACCTATTTTGAATTGCATCATTTAGATTCATGCTCAAAATTTAATTGACCTTGATCAATAAAGGGTAAATACTGAGGAAAAAAGAGAAAGTTGCTACATGCATTTTTAAAATTCAAAAATTTTACACCCTTTTAAGATTAAAAAATTATTAAAAATTCAATAATCAACAACAAATTTTTTTCAATAAAACCCATTAAATACTTTTGTTGAAAGTTTTAAAATATATTTAGTTAATTTTTACCTTATTCCACCTTTCTTAAATATATATTTCAATATATACACATTTTATACACCAAAGTTTATACATTTAATTGCAATGGGTGACAATTTCAATTTGCATTTCTTAAACCAGTTGGATTTAAGTTTCTTGTGAATGTTCACATGAGAGTAAGTCAAAATATTAAGATATGGAAATATGACTTATGGTTTAAAGTCATTGGATTGTCACTAATTACCAAGAAAAATTTCTAATTTAAATAAAGAAACAATAAAATTGTTGCTTAGATTTGTATTAGCAACAAAAATTAGTCAAAAAGAGTCTACACAATGAGATTTTTTTAGTCATTTGCAAAAATACAATTGATCTGTAAGCCTTAATAAGCTTTTTTAATTTTCACAAAGTAAATTGGAAACAATCTTTGAATGTTAATCTCTGAAAACTTGATGAGGGAAAGAGAATCAAACCATGTGTTTCATGTTTATCGCTAGGGTTGTACTTGGCATGTTTTTAGGAATTGAGATCAGATGAAAAAACTTTTAAGCAAGGAAAATTGAAAATTGGCAAAATGGAATAATGAAGTACATTGTAAAAAAATATTTTTTAATTTCCCTAAACTCTTTGTTGATTTGATAACTTCAAAGGAAAATAAATTAAGGAATACAGACTGTTGAAATACAAATAATAAATCCAATTAAACAGTACAGCACTGAAAATCAACAAGGAATTATTTTCATTTTTGCCCACTTAAAAATTATGAAGTCATAATAAAAATATTCAAAGATGCTGCTTTAATCTCAGACACCTTGGACATATTTCAATTCTTCTGCACAAAAATATATTCAGTGGATTGTCTCAATAACCCATCAATGTCAATTTCAAACAAATTCATATTATAATATAGGAGCTCCATAAAGACCAGAATAATTTGATGTCTCCATTTAAAACATAATGTTTCTTAGCTCTGCTGAAATTTCTGTCAAGATTTGACAAGTATCAAAATTTTGCAATTTAAATTCATTGTATGTCATAAAAACTTACTTTGAAATGACATGTTTTGCCTCCCATTTGGAAACTAGTGTTACTTCATCAGAAATTAGCATCAAACCCAATTACATTGCTATTATTAATTGGATAATTAAGTCATTTATCAATGTGGGAGGCCAAACACATGGCGTCCTTGGAATTTAAAAAGGTAAAGATAAAAAATAAATATTTCAAGAAATTTTATTTTTTCTCAGCTCATAGTTGAAAGACATCATGATCAATCATTTAATTTTACCTTTAATGATGAGAGAAAATCACATGGATAGTCAATGATTTTTGATACGAACTAAATTCTACCTGGTGTAGAATCCTCATATAAAATGTTACATGTTAACAAGTGTACCAATAATGATTTTCTATTAAAGTGGAATGCACAATTTCAAAAATGGAATTATAGGAAAGTGGGTATTTGGATTGAATATTGGGATCTGTCTGTCTATTTCCTTCAAGTACACACTTGTACATCATTGTTTTTTAATTTTTTGGACTTGTGGAGTCAAAATCTTGTGAAATGCTCTCTTCAGGAAAGGTACAAATTTTTTCTAAGGTAATTAAGATAATAATGAGGATTGTAAGTCTGGACAGGGAAAAATCACTGCACCTTTATGATTGAAATTCTAATACTATCTTCCATGAAACATCCTTATTGACAATGAGATCCATCTTGCTGATCATTAGCAGTGGTGATAGAGAAAGGCATAGAACACACTGAGACAGTTTGATTCAGATTAGGTCAAAAACACAAGAAATAAAGTCAACAAAATTTATTAAAGTTAGTTCAAAAATTTGATCAATGTGATATGTTCATATTTCTTTACAATTAATGCTGAAATTTATTGACACCAAATTTTTTTTGGTATTGATACTCAAATTTCTCTACTTTTTATGGAGAAAGGAGTAACATAGTATATGATAAGTAGAGTCAGCTGCCACTATTATTGCAATCAAAGAGTTCTCTTTTCCACTGTATCATGAGGGTTATTCATGGAATCCAACAAAATTTGACACAACGGGCATGGTAGATGGGGATCAGTAACGTGAAAAATCTTGGGATTATTTTTAGAAAATGGTTCATGTTACAAATAATGAAATGTAGTTTGTATCAAAACTAGTCAGATCCTTAGCTGGCCTAGAATTCAACATATTTTTAAATTTTCTAATATCAAACATCCAACACACTTAATTATTAGAATAAAATTCTGTCAAAAGTATACTAAGGACTACTCTAATAGGAGTAATAAGTTATGGTACCTACCTAAGTACTTAGGTAACATATTATCTAGAGAGATCATGCAATGTCAATGAATGGCTGGATGTGTGAGAGAATAGAACCTCTCATCATACATTTACTAGCATAACAATATTATAAATGCGGGCCTTACATACTAACTGAGTACATCAGTTTTCATGGTAGGTACATCTAAAAAATAATACTAGAACTAAGGTATGGTATGGTGATCAAAATATTTTTTGATTTACAACCCCAGAAAATATTGTCGATGATTTCTGCACTCCTTTTGTGGTACATTAAAATAGATTATTTCCAACATTTTCCTCTCTAGCAAATGGGATGGGTATTCTTATTTTCTTATTTGATAGTTCTATCTGTAGCTATCTGTACCCTATTACCGTGTGAGAAACGACGCAAGAGAACGAAAAATAATAATATTGAAATCAAAAGGAGTAGTAGTCTGTAGTAGTAGTACATAATAATATCTTTCCTTTGAAGAGAACCCGTAATCATTCAAACAAGTTGAAACTAATACTCCTACTGCTCTTAATTACAGAATGTGGGAGGTGGGATGAGGTGGGATGACTTGCTTGAACAACATTTTCAAATCTAATAATCAGCTACGAAGACTGCTATGGTAGTACATGTTCGGTATTGTACTCACTGTAAGTACTACCTTATGGGCATTGAAATTGTTGATTTAGCTACCTTCCGTATTTTTTGCCTTTTATGCAAATGAAAATGTACAAGAATTAGATTAGAATGGGCTTAAAACCCATGCATTGTTAGTGATTTTTACGTAAGGACTGTAAGTATTAACCAGTGGCCAATCTAAAATTACCATCCTATTTTTTACTGCCTGTACCATCATGCCAAATTGAGGAAGGCAATGCATATTATTATCTCATGCAAACATGGGCAAACATTCAAAACTTATGAAAATGATGAAAATTGTTGATGTAATTGCTGTGTAATTGAAAGAATTTTTGGAATCAGTTTTCAATTACACCATTGCTGTTATGAAACATAGCAAGACCAAAAATTGCCTATGGGTATTACATATCAACACAAAGCCCTAAATGGGACAAAATAATATGTCATATTTGTTTTGACTTGTTTTGTAAATTCATGAAAAAATGGATAATGTACATAAAACTCCCCAAAATGTGCTTAAAACCCAGATAGGCATAAAAGGCACCTGGCTGCAGATTTTAAGATACCATTAAACAAATATTTATATTTGGCAATCTCTTCTAAATGACATTTAGGTAATTGAATTAATGCTAAAATAATGTTGTTGCCATTAGAATCACAGCTGTTTTCTTTATTATAGGGACAACTGCTTAGGATAACAGAAGTGTTTATCATCATCCACCATTATCATTACTATGAAAACAAAGTTATAAAAAGTGCTGGTGACAGACATGTGAATCTATGAAGACCTGTTGCAATAAGATTATGTTACTACTTCACAGACCTAACAAAAATCCTAGTAAAAATAATTTGCTAGAAATTTCTCTTTTTCTGATGTTTTGGAAATTTGAATTTGTATGGGATGATGATAGAATTGTTGTTGTGAGTAACAACAGAATTTTCCCAGTGACTAATGAATTTTACTAGATATTAATATTTATTTTGAAAATGTTCCATATATCACTTTATGTTTGTAAAAATTAGCTCCTTCCTGTTGGTTTTGTTGTTACTGCCATATCATGTTCCAGTTTTACATACATATCCACCTCTCCTTGTGCAATGTATACTCAACAAAGTATAAATGCCATGTTACTACATTTTGTTTCAAGATTTTGAAAAAGATCTTGTCAAAATTTAGAAGCAATTTTGAACAGTTTGATTTTTGTGACAAAGACTTTCTTATACATGGCAATTTTTTTAAACAGTTGATGAATTTCATGAAAAATTCAAAATATTGATTTTAAAAGAAATACCAAAGCTCACTCAGTACATACTGGTCTAATTTGCATAATATTACAGAAAATATACAACATGTTGTTTCAAAAAACACTTTGTTAGATTCTCTTTGGTTAAAAAAGCAGTTCAAAAATCTTTGATAAAGAATCTACAAATTATTCCATCTGTGTCTTCAAATGATATGGCTATTAATAGGTAGATAAAAAGCAGCATGCATCATAGTATCATTTGTGTTGTTTTTACTATCATTATCTATGAAACTTCTGCGGGATCCAATTTGGCTATATTTCTAGATTCAAGAAGAAACTGATTTTTAAGGGATAATTATGTAAGAAAATTTACCCTTTAGAAAATTTGAGAATCAGCTTTCTTCAAATTTTTAGATGTAGAAATTTGAAACTGCAGTTTGGTAGATTCTTGTGAATTTTTTCAGTACTACTTGCATTCTTGTTTTGCTTTTATTTCTTGTTCTTCATTATTTTTTTACCATATGTCTTACCTTGGCTTTTACTTGCCTTAAGTTAGTGATTGCCCTCAGACAGCTATCATTGCTATTGTTCCTACCTTTGATCCTCAACTTTTATCACTACATTTGATCATTGCAAAAACTTTAACATGACAATTAAGCATGTGTTTGTACAGCATTCCCATCCAACCCATGATTTTGGTCATCCCCACTAACAATTATGTTTCAGTATGGCCTTGGTTGAGGTTGGTAACATAAGGATTGTCCTCAATTAGCAGCACTATTGATTGGGGACTCCGCAGTAATTATTAACTCTGTTCTATGGATCTTTTAACACATTATATAAGTATGCCTAAAGATATCAATCATCATCTGCATAATTCTGGCATCCTTTTTTGGAAATGATTTTGCTGACAAAAATATCAATTGTAATAAACATTGTTGTTATTTCAAAAGTAATATTGAACAAAATCTATATGTTAAATAATTCTAAAAAAATATTACTTCTATTGTAGGTTTACTTCAATCTAATTTTTTAATTTGACAAAATATTAGATATTTAACATTAAAATGGCAACTACTTCTATCACATAGGCATTAGTGAGTCTGCAAAGGCTATTTAATTTTTGAAAATGTTAATAAATTATTGTTAAAATGCTTTTTAGAATCTCTTTTAAATTGCTATTTGTTACAAATAACAGTCACTACAGAGTTAACATTGTTGGAGCATATCTGATTATTGTGAATAAGGTCAGATGAAAACATCATGTGTTTGTTGTTTTGATTGGGGTGTAGGGGCTGTAGATCTGTGGTACATAGCTTTATACATAATTTACTATATCTTAATGAAAAAATATTGTCATCAAAGGAGAAACATCATTACAGAGTTGTATAAAGATAATTCACACAATCTGAAAGGATTATTTTGATAAATCTCAATTCACCATTAAAATTAAGCCTTGGATTTGAGCTACTTTTATTTGTGCTATGCCACTCAAGCCCTAATAGTTGCCAGGAAGATTATAAATGGATCCATGCTGAAATTGACCCAGTTTCAATACACAAATTTTTCATGGACTAAAAAAAACTGATCAAGAACTCAATATGAATAATTTAAATTTAGTTTCAAATTATTAGCAATCATTGATTGCAACACAAGACAATCAATCAAAAATTCAAAACTGATCTCATACCGGTGCATGCTTGAATTTTGGTTTGAGTAGCCATGACCACTGTGTATTTGACACAACAGTCTGTTGGACAAGCATTAGTGTCAACTTTTTAACCCATGATCCAATTGCAAATTTTTCAATGACATATACAATTCAAATGCCAACAAAGTTATTAAAACTAAAAGGTAAGATATATGTTTGCAACCACAATTGCAAGTAAAGATCCAATGCATTGTAATAGCATTGAAATGAGCCATGACAAATCCTATTATGTAGGCTCATACTAAGCACTATGAACAAATGAAAAGATTAAATGAATCAAAAAAGGTATGTCACAACATTCCTCTGTACTAATCAAAAGCATGTCACCTTGAACCTTTTTTGATTCATTTTTCCTTTCTGCTGGTCAATATGATTGAAATGGTATTTGATCACATACCTTTTCACCATTAGGGACTCAATTAAAATTTTTGTGGAGACAACAAGGTGGAACAGCAGAAATGTATAATAGGTGGAATAATAATTTTACTTTAAGCTATTTTTTTAGTTTTGGGGAGCAAAAGCAAGTCTTTGGTTTAATAATCAATTATTTGAATCCAAATGTAATACAAGACTGCAATATCAAATTTAAAAATACTTTTTAGATTAACTTAAATAATTTGATAACAGAAAGTATGTTCAATAATATTTTCTTTTTTGTTAAACTACTGACTTCTCGATCTTCAAAATTAGTTCAATTATTTTTGAATATATATATTGGTACTCATACGAGTGTTCAGAAATTCAATTCATTGCTATGCAAGCTGAATAATTTTTTTTGAAAATGAAAGTTTTTTTGATATGCTAATATATAATGTTTTTGACATCCAATGTAGTGGTGGTCTATTTTTTTGACATTACTGAACTATCAATATTTAGTTACCCTTAGAATGTTATATTCTCCAATTTGTCAAGTGGAACAAAAATGCTTCTCATTTTTAATTGATTGTCAATTTTAACATAGGAAGAAGTGATTTTATATGCATTTTTTAGATTGTGGCTAATGTTTGAAAACAGATCATAGCCATGAAAAGCCTGGTATGATTTTTTGTAGAAAACTAGATTTGAATCATTTCTTTGTTAGGGTAAAGATTCTAGGCTAATAAAGAAAACAAGTTATTGTTTTTTAGAAAATGTTGTAAATTTACTCCAGTAGGAAGAAAAATATTCAACTGAATATTTCAAATCATTTGGGAGTTATTTAATCAAGATTTTACCTACGGGCACTTACTAGCAAATTGGGCATTAACTAGTAAAAAATATTTTTGAATTTTTTTACCATGGTAAAATCCAGATTAACTAGCTTAAAAAAATTATTGTTGCCTCCATTAATAATATTGGTGAATTCATTGACCGTACACTCACGTGATCTTGAAGCCGGTTGTCATATCAACGGAGGTGACATCATTGGCAAGTTATCATCAACTCCTTATTTCACTTTTGACATTTCATTTGAAGAAAAGAAAATAAATATTGTTCTTGTATTGGGGTTAATTACCATAATTGTGCATGAAGTATAACACAAAAAATTATGTTTATAGTGTTGCAGGGAAATTAGCGCACCCTCAAGCAAAATTGAAAGTTTGAATTTGAAATTTTTTTCTGGCTTTTGATTAATCGAATGAAACCAAGGTCCAAGGTTTCAGATCTTGCCAATAAAGTCACTACCATTGATAATGCTACCAGTTTTGAGATGGAGTGAGTATACTGTCAACGAATTCACCATTCATATCAATGGAGGCAATAATATTTTTTTAAAACTAGTTAATGCAGATTTTACCAAGGTGAAAATTTTGAACAATATTTTTTTACTAGTAAATTGCCAATTTGCTTGTAAGTGCATGCAGGTAAAGTTGTTGCCCTAAAGTTACCTAGCAGAATTTAGGACAATTGTCACGAGGCTTGAGTGGAGTGGGGCCAAAATTGAGGCAAGATCAGATTGTCCTGAGCCTGTTTGCATCACAGCATTCAAGCCCTGAAAAAATTGGAATATTTCAAAGCAGGACAACATCAGGGCATGTCAATATCAAACTGCCCACGCCCAGTTATTACCTCTCTACTCGTTAAAATATTTCTGCTCATACTAAATTTTTGGCAAAAATTGACTCACACTCTTTTTTTTGTATAATTACTTACCAGGGCTTTGGTCAATAAATACTGACTTCCCACGTAGATCTGGTCAATTTTTAGTGACTATTCCTGAAGTATGCAAAAAATGTAAGTGACCCTCCCGCGTAAATTAGC
>JALLOT010001812.1:0-14082 GCA_036939595.1 Thalassiosira livingstoniorum | reverse complement strand
CACAATGTCAACCCTCATCTCTAACAGCATCAGCAAAAGCAGCCCTCTGATCACTTGAGAATTTTTCAAGGAAAACAACATGACAATGAAAGATGAGATGATATTTTTCAATTTTTCTGAGTTTCTAGCAGTGGTGAAATGCTTCCAGAATCTTTGGTATTTGAGGAGAAAGTGGGCTTGATCACCATTTAGATCTGTCATTCATGCTGGACAGTCCACCCACTTCTAAAAAATCATCTTGCTCTAAAAATCTAAGCCAAGGTCACTTCACAAGGATGAATGAGATGTTTGATGGGGAAAGGCACTGTAGATGGTGAAAGCAGATGAGGCAGTTAATCTAGAATGACTTTCAAGATGAATGAATGTGAAATGAAAAGTAATTTCACTGTGGACAAGGCAAGGTGGGAGCATATTATTTGAGACAAAATTAGTAGTTTCACTGAGTTTTGGAGCCATCTTGGAGTACGCTATAACCAGGTTCATGGAATTAAGTATTCATAGTTTTGTATAAGAGCTGGTTTTGAATCATAGTTTGGGCTAACATTTCTTTAGCTTGTCAATATAATGAAATTTGAACACTGTTTTCTACAAAAAAAAACATTTCTACAAAATCTGAAATGGTGTCAAAAATTTGATTTGCAAAACGGAGTTGAAGAATCATGTCTTGCCACCTCCATTCATCCCCTCCCACAAAAAAGATCCTGCAACTGCACCTTTCAATTTAATATACCCTGACTGTAGCATTGAAACCTGTACAAAATAGGTTGGTGAACCCAGGGTGGTACACAGGTCTGGGGCCTGGGATTTTAGGTGAAATAAGTCAACGGGGAGAAGTCCCTAAGCGGTTGAGTCTGACAAAGCCTTGAGCTCCATTAGTAAGTCATATGATTTTACTCTGATATTGATCTGGGCTCTTACTTCGTCATCACCGCCATTAAGAACTTACAAACATTCATCCTGAGTGCATTCACTGGATTAGGGGTGAAAAAAAAACCTTGTTTTGCTCATTGTCACTGATATTAGATACCACACTTTCAAAACTGTAGCACGCCAAAGTGATCCTTATATGAGAAACTTAGTTCATCCAATTTTACACACACACAATGTTCCTGTGAAAGGAAAAATGAGAACATTTTCGACTGGTCAATCGTACCAAAATAGTGTGTAGTCACAGGCTCTGTAGGCAAAGGTTCATATTCAGAATTGAAAATATGAAAGCATTGCTTGTTACTAACTAGTAAACCACAAGAATTAGATTGAAATGTCCACAAGAACTGGATTGATATGTCACCCTTTTTTCTGAATACCAAAAACTGAGACCAAGTGCTTCATTTAACAAACAAATACCCCTATTACACGGAAATTATTGGTCTACACAAACTCGCTAACAAAGCATTGGTTCCAATTTGTATTTCCACGAAATCACAAGTCAGATCATATGTCGGAGTAACTAAAGACATCTTAAGAAAAAAGAGCAGCCTCAGCAGTGGCAAATGACTCAGGCACGAACAAGTCAGTCTCGTCATAGATGACAGCAGGGTCAAAATTTTTGTGCAAGGGCAAAACTTTATCCATTTCTGCCCCTTCATTTACTCCAAACCACTTGGCTGTGCCATACCACATTGCATCCCAAGGAGTGGTGGGAATCATCCTTCCACGGCTGAGAGCGATTGGAGAGTCTGCAAATTCATCAGGAAAGAGACCTGTATGCGACGGTGTATTTGGGAAGATGAGAGGGAAGGTTAGAATTGAAAAAATATCCCCCATTTCCTTGGATGCAGACTAACCTAGAACTTGGCTACCCTTAACGTGACCCCCGATCATGAAGTGGTTACCACCCCATCCGTGGTCCTGTGCAATAATTGTTGTTGCAAACGCAAAGAAAAAAGTTAGGAAATGCAACAGTGTCAAGTAAACAGACATCATTCTCTTGACAAACTTACCGACCCATCACCGGTATTGGGATCAAGAGTTCTTGCAAATTCAGAAAATTGGACAATGACCGTTTGGTTCCAGAGACCCAGAATCTCCATCTCCTCCACAAAAGCAGTCAAGGACGCATTGACAGCCAAAAAGCGGTTTGCCAAGTTGGGGTCAAGGTTTGAATGGTGATCGTAACCGCCATCTTGCACTAAAAAACCACATAGAGGAAAAAGCAGGAATGAATTAGAGACCATTGATAGTAACACACCACTTTATCAAAACAACATTACAGGAAAACGAAATACGTACCATAAAAGATGTCCCTCTTAACATTCCTTGCAGTGGCAGTTTGCATCAAACGAGCAACCATACTGAGTTGTCTCCCGATTCCAGAGTTGGGAAAGCTTACTGTGGTAGATTTGCTATCAACTTCAGATTTCAATTGCTCTTGTTTTAGCATTGCATCTGACAGTTTTAAGGACCAGGTTTCGGCGAAGAATCCACTGTCAGAGGTTGTAGCATTATTGATTGAGAGAATAACGTCATTCATGTTGGCAATAGAGGCCTGTTGATTGAATGCAGAAAGCCCACTACTACTGAGGATGAACTGCGAAGGCCCCCCTGCACCTGCTTCACCGGTCAACAACACTTGTTGTCCGTTGATGGAGAATGTGTTCGAAGGAATTCCTGCATTTGACAAAACATCCGCAATTCTTCCCCCAACACCTGATTTCAAATAGAAGGGAAATCAAACGGGTAAGCGACATCAACAATGATTTCCAGTGTAGATGCAAGAGACCATCCTTACCAGATCCTGCATACAAATCTTCCAGGTCTTCCCTCTTAGCTTCTTCTGTCATAGCATTATGGGCAAAGAGCTGCACTGGTGTTTGGCCTCTATAGTTCGTTTTATCCACAGCCGTTGCCATAAGTCCTGCATTTGCAATGAAAGTTGCTTGGCCCTTATCATAAAGGTGTTTCAAAATTCCAAGATTTTCGTGGATTCCGAACGATGAACATGGCTGTGCATTGTTGTTTGCAGGAATTTCTTTCAGCCTTGATATGGGGAGACCAACGCCTTCTGAAATCGCACTCTTTCCACGAATGACCCTGTATTTGTCATAAACATCTACGGGGGAGCAGGTGTAGGGCACCAACATGTTCCATGAGTCACATCCACCACTGAAGTACAAGTATACAATGGCCTTGTATGGCTCAGTACTAGTGCCTCCTTGATTGGAAACAGTCCTTTCTTCATTACTCAAAGTCACTTCTCCAATGCTGTTAAACTCTCCTGTGGTCACAATGAGTTGCATGGCACATCGAATCTTGCTTTCGTCGTCTGGCTCTGAACTGCACGCGTCCTCAATCAGCAGGCGGTTTTCAGTGCTAAGGCGACCAGCTGTCAAAAGGAGAGCCAGATCAGAAATGTGATCGCTGAAAGTTGAACCTTCAGGAACGTATTGCAGGTGGCCATACGCCCTATAAGGGAGCAAATGGAAATTGTGTGAGCAACAATGACGGTGCTCTGAAAATTAACAATATATTCTATTCTTACCGTTCAAATAATCCATTGTCTAAACAGCAAGTGCTGCAGCTCTTGTAGCCAGGATGAGTTGAAAAGCCATCATAACAATCACCCAGTCCATATTTAATCAAAGAAAACATTCCATTCAAGAACGCTTCGAATCGTCACAGAGAAAAGCAATGTAAGAGAGGACTAACAAACAAGAACCGTTTTTGACTCATATTTGGAAGACTCACATAGAGAATTTGGCATGGTCAAGAGCATTGCCTCCGGGGAAACAAGGGATGCCGAAAGGGCAGGGCCGCTATCGGGTATATACTCGGGTAAAAAGAACGAAAACACAGTGGGGAACTCGTAGCTGGATTGGCCAATTTTCTCGTGCATCTTCCAAAGCCTTACTTGAAAGTTGTCATACATAGGTGGACCAGGTAGGGTTGTTGGAATGGCAGTGGAGTATTCCATTGAACGCATCAAATGCAACACCTTCATGATGGGTTCTTTCAAACTTCCGTAAGCAGGCGATGCAGATACGCCTGTCGATGTTGCTTCGCTGTCCAAAACAATTGCAGCAGCCACTGCCTCAAGGTTGCCATATTTGCCATCTCCAAAGGTGACTCCTCCTGAGACATAAGATCCAGTGCTGAATGCAGTAGTACACTCAGAAACAAATCTTGGGCTAGGGTTGCTAAAACCAAATCCTGTAAATGAAGAAAGCGAAATTCAGTGAAAAAAATTCCACAAAAGAGAACATTTTTGAACAAAACAAACTTACTCTGCATCAATCGAACGCAAATGAATGGAGCTGTATTGTCTTGGTAGAAATAATTATCAAGAACTGCATCCGTTTCATATTGCGCATCACGGAGAGTCTGCTCTCCCAGCCCATAGGGTGAGTAGTCCTCAATAAGGCCTAACAAGAAAAAGAAGACATGATTTGAGAAGAATTCCAAGCAAGTGAACACATTTGATATAACGGTACTTACTCATGAACTGTGGTGGGTTACGGAAAGAGGACGATGGGGTGGAAGCGGTGATTCCTTCAATCTTCATGTAGTCAATGTTGGGGCCTGAATCGTATCCAGCTGGAATTTGTGCACGGATGGTGTTTGAACCTGCTTGTAAGGTTACTTCGAACGCTTCAGTTACCAGCCAATCTGCGTTCCAGCCCCCTGTTGGGTAGAAGGCTACTCCAGGAAAGTCTTCAGCATTTGCGCAGTAGTCCCATCCACTTTCCTGAGTGCCAGTGCACCCAGGAACTCCTTCGAGACCATCATTTTGGACGCAAAACAATCCATCACCACAGTGACCATCCTAGGAATTGAAACAAGAAGGTAAGACTGGCTTTTCTGATAAGTGGATTACATTTGAGCACTGGTTCATGTTACTTACATTATCACAGTCACCTTCACAGCGTTGGAGTGGATACACTGATGGTGTGCTCCCGGTGTTAATGAAATCTATGGTCGGGTTAGCGGGTGTCTTCGTTGCTTCCACAGTATTCACAAATATTGAGAGGAAACGTGGATGATTATCCAACGCGTATCGAAACGATAGTTTGTAGGTCCCACCACTATCAGAATTCACGTTCCACTCGACGTAAGATTGGTCATAATCGTAATCAACAAACTCTCCGCCACTAGCACTACTCGAGGCAACAACGGTCGAATTGAAAATGGTACCATCCTCAGCTTCGAAAATTTGTGGCACTTGTTCCCAACCTTCAAGATGAACTGTAGACTTGATATTCTTTAGGAAAAACAGACGACCCTTGTCTTCTACTTCAAACACGGTTGAATCGTCGACACTTGCGCCGATGACATGTGCCTTGAATCCATCACGCACATTCTCTACGCTGCCAGCTTGTGGGCCCAACACACCAATGAATAGTTGAGACATTATATCAAGTTTGCTAATATTGTCAATATCGTTGAAAACTGTGCTCTCAGAGACATAAGTTTTGCACAAACAGCTTCATAGAGTGTAAAAAACAACAAACGCTGTGTGAGGGTGTCCGTGCATAAGGTCCTCGCTAGTGAAGTAGCAGATGCCATGGAATCTCACCTGCCATCACCCATTGTCTTGCAGTTATTTGCTTGACAGTCATTTGCAGCGCTGCTACCAGGATAGACTCCTCCGTCCCAAAACACCCGGAACCAATTAAGGGTGTTCTCCTCTTCTACGTGCCAAGGAATAGTATCAGAATTTGATGACACTAGATCGTGGACGATGGCCACATAGCCATCCCTGGTGGAAAGAAAAGAGACTAATGAGCAGCACGTTGGGGCAGAAACAATTTTTCGATTATGTGTGTACTTACGAGTTCACCTTCACATTGATGGCACAGTTCTTTGACGTCCAATGATAGCCTTTTCTCCAGTAGTTGTTGCTTGGGGAGACAGCTACTGATTCAAACTCACATAGCGATCCACAACGAGATTCTGCTGTAGCATAAGTCATCCTTTCACCATCATAAAAGTGTGTTTCATTGGTGTACATCCAAGCAGTGTTAACTTCATCGTAACGTTCTTGACGGCAGCACGCTTCTCTTGCTTGTGGCAGCTTGGGATCAGCGCACATTTGACCTCTTCGGTTGTTATCGCGTAGTTGGATTTTTTTCCCGTCGTCAACTAATAATTGGACCACAATGAATTTGCAATTTTTATGAGCAACTCAATAAATCGGACACACCAAAAGAATCTCTACATTTTAACTCACAAAATGCCATTTGCACGCATGGCTGTTGCACGTATTCGTAGTAGATCGAGCCTACCTTTACTACTCGGAGAGTTTCTACCTTACACTCAACGCCCACACAGTTCTGGATGTCATTCTGAATCTCTACGTACAATTTGTAGTCTCCATTGTTGTAGAGAAGCTGATAAAGTTCAGATGAAGAATCAAGATCTGCCCTCAGGATATCGTAAAGACCTAAAATTTACCAAATGGGGGTCAAAATGTAAGATCGCATGAAGTCCCAAAGCAATGACATCACTATGGCTGAAGTACTCACTGTCTTGTTCATAAAAGCTTGGATCCTTCATTAGATCCGGGGATGAAGTCCTGTGATGCAAAATCAGAAGTGAGTTAGTCAGAGTCTGGAAATAAGATTGGACAATTTCTTAAAAATTAGTTTCTTACCCTCCTAGCAAGCGGTAACGTGCCCCTTTTTTGAGGAAGGCCTGTGCTGGTAGATCCTGGCAAAGCACGTAACGATCTCCAATGAAACCTCCGTTCAGGTCGGACTTTGGAAAGGCATCACGCCACTCGAAATCAATTTCCATCGGATCCACCCTGTTATTTGTCGAACCTGTTCGCACCTCCTCAATGTTTCCTCGAGATGGTGTTCGATCAAAACCAGTCCATGCCCTTGCAAAAGACTCAATGTCTTCATTAGTGTAGACTTCCACAATGTTGCCATCGACATCAAGATCAGGAGTTCCGTCTTGCTTCAATTTGATCAGCCCAATACTGAAGAGCTGCATGCTGAAAATTAGAAGAAATCGGCACAAAAGAAATTGAGATGACATTGAAGAATAAGAAAAGTTTGAGGACTTTATATGGAGCACTTACACCTCTCGTGCGTAGTTTTCATCTGCTCTCTGTGGAGTTTGTGACAATGCCAGCAAGCTTGTGAGAAGAAGAAAATGTGAAGTATGATTGAACACTAAACAATAACTTACAGAAACTCTTTTGTCCTCCCGTTTGTAAACTAGGAATTGAAAGAACAAAGTTGTCAGATTTAAATCTGGTGAAAAACGACAAACAAAAGCAACAAGAACACACCATACGCATGACTCTTTGAGGCCAAGAAGGAAAGATGTTCTGTCAAGTTAGAAAAGTAATCAATAGTTAGACATCAACACTTTTGAAACTAAAAAATCGTGCCAAGAACAAAATACTCACCTGCCATAAGAGGAGAGTAGCTGATCTCAGATAGGATGTCCCGATAATTTCCAAACGCATTGCTGCAAGGGCGCCAAACAAAAAACCACAATGTAAGACATCGATCTTGGTATCTGAACTTGATAGAACCAACATTGGGGCACTTACCGCACAAGGATGTCGTAATAAACTGAAGTGAAGGGAGACAAAACGGGTTAGTCAGGAATGGTACTATTTTACACCCTCTCCATGAAAAAAACTCACCCAAGTACATTTCCGTACGATCAAATCCTTCAATGTTATCGGGAACAATGGTAAGTATTTGTGCCAGTGCCCACGCCATTCTTTGTCGGAGCTGATCCTCTCCATATAGGTTCACTTCGTACCAAACCACATGTCTTTGGTTACTAAGAACACTGGTGTCAGTTGTTGTGAGCTCATTACTCTTTACGCCAAAAACCTCCCCAAGATTAGGATCATTGGCAACTTCGGAGAGACTTCCACAAACGATAATGCCAGAGGTGTTTTTCTCATTCGAAGCACCGAAGTAGTCCGCAACAGCATCAATCTTCAAGTCATTAGGAAGATCACGATAAGCAATATTATCTCCAATGCGGGCAATGTAATCGATTTTGCCACCACTACCAACGTTGTTGTACCACCTATTCATCGGGTGCTGTGGAATCTTGCGTGTAGAATTTCCAGCATAAGGGAAAACTAAGTACCAGCCACCATACCCTAGGCTCGTATTGGCCCATTTTTGGATGTTGAATTCTCCTCCGGGATGGTTTTCGACCCAAACAGTGAAATCGTACACAGAACGATGGTCTTCGTGAACATGCAAATAACAGTCTGACCCAAACTGGATCTGGATGTTGAGCTCATCTTCTGGGCCATCGTGGTCTTCTGGGGCGCAATCTTTGTAACGCCTAATGTCTTTGATAATTCCGTTTTTGTCAGAAGATCGAGAAAATGCGTCTGTCAGAGCTAACGTTGTATTTGGGTTCAGAACTGTCGGGTTGGGGCATGTCTCGTTGGTAGCCAACTCCCAACGTGAGTATTGATTATTGCATGGGTGTTCAGTCACATCTTCCATCACTAGACCTCTGATTTCGTAGACATACTGGCTGGCAATTTCGAAAAACTTCATAATATTGGTCGAGTTCATTTCGATTTGTACTTCGCCAGATGTGATGCTGGGGGTACATGCGTCTCCTCTTGTGCTCAGTTTGCACGTTTTCTCGTTGATGAAAGAGCGTTTCACATTGGCGCACTTGGTTTTTTCTCCCGTTAACACGGCTGTGGCACCACCGCCATCTTCCAACGTGGTGCTTGCCTCATTGCCCTCTGCGACATTGATGGAGGGCCCATTGTCATTGAAAACAATGGTGGGGCTCCACGCAAGCCACTCTCCATTCGGCAAAAGGCCAAAGACAGGGGCATCATATTCATCAGCATAAGGAGGAATGTTAGCGCAGATCTCGCTATCGATACCACCAGGAAGGAGAAACTCTTGTTCGGCATGAATTGGGAATTCGTACAACTCAGAACCAGTGGGGACAAATTGTTCTGTTGTGAAGGTGAAGTAATTGGTTGGAAGATATTGTTCGTATCCTGTGAAATCAACTGGCGGCTGAGTGAAGATTAAAGGCAAAGAGGTTTCGCACAGAATTAGATCACGTGCTGCCAAAAAAGAAATACCTGGACAAGGCTAAATCTTACATTACCAACATCCAAATATCTTTGATTAGAACCGATTTGCACATAAGTACGACCAAAGTTGTAACGGAATAAGTCTCCAAGAGGGGGATCTGGGTAGTTAGGGAAGTACGTATAAGTTTCGTTGTTGAACGCAACACCCCATTCGTTTAAGAGACCAAGGCCATTTCTCGCGACAGTCCTGGGCCATCCACCGTGACTAATAACCACTGCTGGAGGTTTGCCGATTCGCATGTGATCAATGTTAGGGCCCCCGTATCCATTGTTCACGAGGAGTTTGACCTTGTTCTCTCCATTTATAAGAGTGATGGGCACAAGCTCGGTGTATCGGTAGTATGACCAGTTATCAGTAAAAGGGAATTCCATCAATGACTGCACTAAGACGTCGTTTACATAGAGGTCGAGTGGGCGATATCCATCATTTCCATCACTACCAAGGGCGTAACGGAAAGACACAGGAAAAGTACCGCCTTCAGCATAATTGAAAACCCATTCTACAAAGTCTCCATTACCACTCATATCATAAAATCCGGTACCGGAGAATCCCGGTCTGTCGCTTTTAAAAACTCCAGAACCCTTATTAACATCTGAAGCAGAGTCACTCTCGTAGATAGTTGTCACAAAGTCTTTTTCTTCGGGAACAACTTCAAACGTCGTCTCGATGTATTGGTTGTTGATGGTATTTTGCCTGTCTTGTTCCACAAAGGTGTACTGTCAAATGCAGACAAATCAAAAAGTAATTCTCAGACGACGTGAAGGAAATGAAAATTGAAAAGTATCAAGAGTTGATTTGCTTACCTTCCGCCATTTGGAATTGTGATCGCAAGGGTGATCCGATTTGGCGGGCAAAGCGGGAGCGTCCCACTGGAAAGAAAAACCGCGGCGGGAGATGTATATTGTGAGCCATTTCGTCTAGGTAGACTGGACGTTACAACTGATGGTTTACGTTGGGAGACAATCTTACCTTTGTGCTAGCTCTCTTCCTCCAGTATTCACGGTGACTTGTGGCAGGGGCATCCATCTCGCCCCTCACGTAAGTCGCTCTCGCAGTTTCATCCCAAGTTCCGGCATTCAGCGCAACAATCTCAGACTTCTTGGGGCCGAAGGTAGTCATTTCCAAAAACTTGGCAATCTGCGTTGTTTGGTCCATGGCGCCATCCTTGGATTGAATCACATAGCTGTCGCTTCCATCCAAAAGCGTAGGAAGTTGGACACCGCATTTCGAACCATCGCACAGAATATCATCTTTGGGACTCGCTAGAGGACCAGGCGCTGCCTCCCAATCTCCGCCATTGTACGACATTGCGTAGGGAATCAACGATGTGCCTCTCTGAATGTAAATTCCGCAGTAGGTATCACTTCCGGCGGGACTGACAAGAGTGGTTCCAGAGCTGAGTGCGACGGTGGTGCCGGGAGGAGGACATTGAAGGGCGTCTGTCGTGGGCGATGGCGTAGGCGCTGGTGTGGGCTGAGTATTTGGCAGAAAAATGGAAGAAAGAGAGCAAAAGAAAATTTTCCAATCGCGTGGTGAGAACAGAGGTGCATTGAGGTTGATTTGGTAAAATTACAACACTAACCGATGGTGTTGGGCTTGGCGTGGGTGAGGGCGTGGGCTGGCCGGTTGTTGGGGAAGGCGAGGGCGCCGGGGTGGGACTGGGGGTAGGCTGGGCCGTCGTTGGGGAAGGCGAAGGTGCGGGCGTAGGCGCTGGTGTGGGCTGTATTTGGCAGAGAAATGGAAGAAACAGAGAGGAAAGAAGGTTTGCCAATCGCGTGGTGAGCACATAGATGCATTGAGGTTAATTTGATAAAATTACAACACTCACCGATGGTGTTGGCGCCGGGGTGGGACTGGGGGTAGGCTGGCCGGTTGTTGGTGCTGGTGTCGGGTTCTGGGTAGGGGCAGCGCATTCCGCGTGTTGACCTGACGAGAGGAAAGAAGAGAAAGTCTTTCAATGTTAGAGGCGGTCAAGTAGCCGTGGCAAATAGCAATGCACAAGGAATCATACTCACATGTCTTCGGGCCTCCGCATGGATCATCCGCTACTTCACAAGTGCCTCCAACGACAACAGGTGATCCATTCGAGCAAATGGTGGGGGTCGGCTGGGGGTTTTTGTGACACATCCACTTGGTTTCGACGGCTGGAGTGAATACAGGCGCTGGTGTGGGCGCGGGCGTAGGTGCTGGCGAAGGCTGCGGCACAGTTGGAGCAGGCGAAGGTTGTGGAACAGTTGGATCAGGCGTGGGGGAAGGAGAAGGTGCGGGTGTTGGGCTTGGCGTGGGTGCGGGCGTGGGATCCGGAGGGGCTAATCCCAGCCACGTTCCACCGCAGCCAACGCAGTCTGACTGCAAGTACTGACACTCGGCGTCGGTGGCAGGGTCGATGGCACCGCAAGGACTCCCGTCGTACGAGCAACAGCCTTCGCGGGTGATAGGGACTTCGATCCATTGCATTTTACAGCGGCCTCCGGTACAAGTCTTTTCGTCGTCGCACTCGGGTCTATCCCCGGCGACATTTCTGCAGGTGGCATAGCCTACATCCCAGCTGGAGCAGCAGATTTCGGCGCTGGCCGATGCCACCAGCTGTAGGAGGATGGCGAATTGGCTGAACGCCGGCGTCATCGTCGATTTGGTCGGGCGAATCGCGGCGAGTTGGTTACTTATCGTGGTAGAGGTCCCTCGTTGGTGAACAGGCGTGATCAAACTCTTTCGTCTGATTGAAAAGTGGTCGCGATGATGAACAATACTAGAGAGGAATCTCCCTCAAGGAAGGAATTTGGAATAATCTGATCTTCCCTCAATCTCGATTGTAGAAAAGCTACTCCTAAGTATTATTTTACAAAAGCCATGCAACGAAAGACGATGGGAAAAATGAAGTGAATGAATTCTGTTCAAGTCTTTGATGATGAAGCAGAGCGTGCCACTCACCTCACACACACTATTCCGTTCTGATTCCGTTCAAGTTGTTCGAGTCAATCGAAAATACGATAATCTGTCACTCCTGTCACTTGTCTGTCAAGAAAATGACGGCCCAAATTTTCTTTTGAACTGTTTTGAAGCAGTTTTGAAGCCAATCGAAAAAAAGGAAAAGGTAAAGAATAAGGGTGAACAAAGACGATGCGATGCAAACTTCTCCCAACTGATCTTGATGCAAACAAAGCATGCCAACAATAGCAAAAAGCTTGGCAATATTTTTTGGCAAGCAGTGAGTTAAAAAACTGGAATAGACCGGTTACTTTTTATAATCGCCAAATAACAATCTTTCACTTTTTAACTAATCTTATACCAAAAGCAAGTCGTAAAGCCCCTTAGTCAACTGGTGATAATATAATATCACCAATGGCTCCAAACAATTTGGAATGTCAAGAAACCACATGATACATGATATAATATATAATGCACCACTAAATACAAAAAGTGTGTAAAAAATAGCATCAATTACATTAAATTAAAAAAAATACTTTTTAATTTTTGAAAATTTTCGTATCATTTTTTTCTAAAAAAATCATCAATATAGGTTTTCATCTATTGATATGTAAATAGATGGGGGAAGATGCTGTAAGATACCTACAAAAATCAAACATTCTAGACAGAAAATAAAAATATGTAAAATTTGTACATTATCTCTCTTCACAAGTATGAGTTTCAAATTTTTCATAAAAGAAATTTAACATAAATATTTTTGTTGTTTGAGGTGGTCTTATAATTGTAATGCCAAAAGCTCAGTCAATAGGTATTTATGGAGTCTCTTCCTAATTCTTCTCTCCAAAAGTTTACTCAATTGCCTATTTGTCAGGTAAAAATAGAACTAAAAAATACTATGTTTTTTTTTTTTTTTCTGAGAAAATAACATTACAAGTTGGTTTAATATCAAAGCAATTCAAGATTATAGCATTGTACTGTCAAACATCTAATGACCCACTTCAAAAATCTTTCAAACCTAAGAGGTTTTTTTAGTTCATACAACATACATAAGAAAGCCATACTCCAAGACAACATCCCTTGGTGCAATATAGCAAACTAAAATAAGCTTGATTAAGGAAGATTTTTATATTTTTTCTAAGGTGTCACTACAGGTGAAAGAGTTATCATATGAATTGGTTAAAATACAATCATTACTAAACTTGATCCATGTGTCAAAATATATTATACACAATTCAAATTGATCAGATTCAACTAAATAATTGTCAAATTAACTAGTAATTTGTACATTACGTAAAATGATTTTGATACTGATTCCAAAAGTAACAAGGTGGTTGGACAGATCAAAGTCCATGCATCCTCTAAAGCTATGATGAACCATCTGGGAACTATTGGGGGTCTGTAACAATGATAAAAGACATATGGAAATTGGCTATTTCTGTCCATAGCATTCAAAAACAGTTTTTATTTTTTCAGTCTAACAAAAAACAATAAAAAAGTGAATCAAAAGCAAACATTAGTTTTGAATTTTAATATACAACCATTTCAATCTTAATGGACCTGCCCAAATGTCATGTAAAGTAAAGTAAGTTGGTGTATTTTGGTGCAAAGTATTATCAGATTTTAAGTAGTACTAGCTTCTTTGAAATCCTCAATGAGCAATGGCCAGCAGCTCCTTATGTTGAGACAAGCCAATTGAAATCCCAACAATGGCATCCAACATGATGAACCTATCTGGTGAATCATTACTCAAATATAAAGTTCATGACCTATCAATTGATATTAGGATCCCTCATAGTTATCTGCACTTCAAATGAACATGTTTAGCAGAGTAATGGCCAAGTATACACTGCTTCATCAACAGCTTCATCTGGCAATGATGATCTAACATGCTGTCTAATAGGAACACTCATTATTCATTTCCAGCTAAACCAGGCACATGGTATGTTGGAAAAAGTAGATATACATTGGTATTTGTGTTGGAAATGACAGCAGAGTCTATGTCATTCAAAGTATGAAACTTTGCTGGTGTCATGGCTGTGAAGCCCTTTTTCCCATGGTCTCATGTTGTGATACCATGAAGTAAAATGTATTATCTCCTAAGAACATT
>JALLOT010001811.1:0-14086 GCA_036939595.1 Thalassiosira livingstoniorum | reverse complement strand
ATTGTGCCGTCAGCTCAAAAAATGACTGAGATGGCTTTTTGCAGGGGTTTCTCTGTGTCATCTGCATAACACAAAAATTGCTCTCATCAAAACATCAATCCCTATTTGATTGGTGATCTAATGAGAGCAAATTGTATATTTTAATATTTAACATAAAAAATTCTATACAAAAAGTGATTGATCCAGTCAAACATTGATGTAATTGTAAATTAAAAAATTGGTCAAGTTTAGGGGCTGAGAGTTTCAGAAAGCAAGTTTTATGCATAATTAAAAAAAACAGCAATCCCAGAAGTTCCATCTGAAACCCAAAAGTCCTAATACTGGACCCCCTATTAACAATTTATTTCTACAATTGTGTTGATGGAAGTGGAAGGGCTCAAAAGTCAGGTTTGAAGTGACGCACATGAGCAGGAATCCTACAAAATGGACAATGTTTCTTCTGCCCATGTTATCTTATGCACAAATGATAGTAATCTTCCAGGGAAGAATTGGGCAGCAAGATGTTTGTCCTTTACTTCATCCAGGATCTTGTCCTTGTCAGCAAGCAGCATCATATTTCCCACCACCATCAATATTTGGTCTTGCTCATTCTGTTCAATATATTTCAAGATAGTTGCTGTACTGCACCAAACTGTGATATGAATAGGCTCTGGCATCAGTCTCAGATCAAGTCATCTTAGGGTCAAGAAATCCTTGTAATCATCACAACCTACATTGATATGAAATTGATATTCTCTTTCTACTGGGCCAGTTGAAACAGGACATTGATAAAGGTTCAAATCCCATGTAAAGATATATGTAGAATGATATCCTTTCATGGGATTCTTGGTACAATCTGCAGCCATAACCTTTGCCCTTTGAGAGTCAGTAAGTTTGGAGAACAAAGTGTTGTATTCTAGACATCAGAGCACAAGTGTTGAAACACCCAAAATGTAAAAGAATTGGGAATCAGGTACAGCTTATTTTTGTGTTAGATGTTTCTTCCTATTATTGTGTAATAAAAATATGACATGACAAATGACTATGCCATACAATTGTATGATGTTTCAAAAGTTGAATGGACCCCTACCAATGCACCCAACTGGTGCAAAATTTCATTTCTGGATCACCCCAAGCAGCACCCCTTTTGTTCTGGGCTTAATTGGTCTTTGTTGTGGAGAATTATCATTATATTTATTTGTTTTCAATGTTCCATGGTAGCCATTGTTGGAGCTACACAAAAATTGAGCATTGCAATCATGGTGTGGTTTTCATTTTCATGCTGTAAACAAAGTGTCATTCCAGGCCTTGCAAAGTCACAAAACATGACACATTTGAAGACAGATACCAGTTTTGATTGGCAAACCAAGTTGTTTTTGTGGAAATGTTGAAGATGTGTATGAAAATTGGAGTATCCAATACCAATATGGAGAAATTAATGCATACTTGATTTTAGTACCAATGTCAGGTTTTTTCTCTTTTTGATGGAGATGGTATCAACAAATAGGAAGATTTCCTGAAAGCAGTATGAAAAACAGGCTAACCTCCATGCTGAGAAAAATATGAAAAAATGAAACAAGGAATTCATTGCAATGTGCCATCAGTTGATGTATGATACCATTTGACTACAAAAAATAAAAGGGGACAATTGGACTACTACTGTATTTGAAGCATGCATGCAATGATTACAAACAATTAGAATATTGATTGTAAATTGTGTCTCTGATGAGAAGGGAAAAGACAGTTTAATGAACATCTAAGTTGACAAAGATCACCCAATATTTTTTTTCAATTCAAACCATAGGTATGGATACAATAGTAAAATGTCACAAAATCATTTATTTAATTGATGAAAAACAAGAAAATTACCCTATTTTTGGGATTACTCATTCAAAATAGACAGAAAATACCATGGTTCTTGCTGCAAAATCTTCAAAATTTGAATCTAATTTCATTTTACTTGATAAATGCAATATTTGATCTAAAGTTGGCAAAATAGGTTTGCATAACCATGCATAAAATCTTGAATACACACCCAATCAATTCTTTGTTTTTGGTGCAGCAAATATGAGATAATAATTGATTTGCTGGTTTCACTTATTAGACTTTTAGAATAACAACCTAATTGTCAACAAGTTGGTATTGCCTTGGATTGTTTGTGGTAAGAGAATGTGGATGATCCATTTTATAACATTATTTCTAAACACTTGGTTGCCCTTTGATGTACATGCCTTTACATATTATAATCTTGCAAACTTGTGTTAAAAGCTTACCCATAACAAGATGCTCATTTGAGATATTAGTCCAATATTCAAAATAGCCCAAATGAAACGTTGATACATACTACTGGAAAACATGATGTTCTGCAATAGAACATGAGCCTTGTTTGAAAAACATGAAACATTTAATCGAAGAAGAACTGGTTCTCAACTTCATGTCACTACAAATAGATATTCAATGTGCTTAATTCAGAAATTTTAGATACTGATGAAGGAAACTGACACGTGATCAAAGTTTTCTTGTTAAGATTGAACCAGACATTTTTCATATTAACCTGCATGCTTCAGACTTAAACCAGTCAAACTGAGATATTCTCCTCAAATTTGGTGCAAAAATACAATTTCAATGGAATCAGGTGTAGGGGTAATGAGAAAAGAAGAAAGTTCCATCAGACTGTTCTGAAGGCTATTGGTCTTGGTGGAAAGGCAAAAAACATGATATCAAAGGTACTGGCTGTGATTTTTGTGCATGTTCCTTGATGTTTTGGATGAAGTTAATTTACAGATTGTGGGCTTACAAGAAGTCTTTAGTAAATTTTGGTGTTATTGGATGGGGGGACATCGAAAACAACATAATAGGTATTAGACGGCATACTACTAACTACATTATTGAGTGAAGTTTGTTGCTGTTCAAAAGTTCCAAATAAAAGCAAACCTCACTGTTCATTGGATGGAAATGCACATTTTGTGCCTCGGGGAATATTCAGTCGCATTATTGGCAGTCTACATCATGATGAGCAGTTTTTGTTGAGATTTGTTCATTCCAGAAGCCGTGATTTGTACGTAATACCAAGAACTAATGCAATCAGCAGATATCGTTATGGGGACAAAAAAGGATGCGAAAACCAGTTGTTTATGCATTATTTTGTTGTGGTGGTGGCAATCATTGGCATGAAATGGATATATGAGATTATTTTCTTGTGCGAAATTGACAATGTTCCGAGTATGGGGTGCACGGGCTTGCTTGTTTACGAAAACATAATCCTGTTGTCTTCGAGTACCCAGAAAGATCGAAATAAACAGTCAGAGCGGGTGATATACGTGGTGAGAGTGATGATCACCACAAACCANCACCACAAACCATCTGCAACGATGCTGCTGCGTCAATCTTGCAAAATCCTTTAGGGTCGCAAAATCCGAACAAGGATAAATATTCATAGGGATTTTATTTACACAGCACGTCTAATCCGGCCAGATGGAGCGCTAGGCTTTTGCACTTTTTTGGTGCGACGAGGAGTTGTCTGTTTCTTTTCCTCCCGTTGATTCCAATATTTTTCTCTGATCTCCCAGTTTGCATCCCTGATCTTATCTGACATCATGTCCACGTCATCCTCAGAAATAAAAAATGCATTCATCACTTGATTCAATGCTGATGATGCATCCTTGTAAGTACCAGCAATTTCCTCCTGAATATCAGTACATGTAGGGAGGAATGGGCATGCAGCTAACGCCGCATCAGCAAAACTATCATAATCATCAAGATCTTCATTCCCAGAAGAAGAGGACTGCTGTTTCTGCAGTTTGCATTTTTTCGTCGATCTGGCTTGCTGGAGGAGTGAGTTCGGGTTGCTTCCTGATTTTCTGTGTTCAGGTTGTTTCTCAATCAAATTGCCGTCTTCATCATCTAAACAGGAAAACAAACTTGAATCACGATCAGTTGAAGTCCAAGTACTATCACCGATCGTCGTTTGATCCAAAGTTGCTTCAACAGCTTCGAGGTCATCATCGAAGTAGCTTTCACAGATGGAAATGTCATTGTTCATTGAACGAGATCCGCATGTGGTTTCGCCGTCGTCCATTTCACGTGCATTTCCATAGTGGCCATGCCACTTTTCATCAATACTTCTAGACTTTAGTTTATGTGGATTTTTAGATTTGGTTTGAGCTCTTTTTTCGTGCCCTTCATTGAAATCGAATTCATCAACCCCAACCGGAGAATTTGGTTGTGACGAAGGTGCATTCTCACGATCTTTTCTGCACGTGGGCCGACCAGCAGAGTCAACAGTATGAGATTGAGATTGGTTCCCACTTTTCTCTTTGGTCACAATGATTTCATTACCGTTGACAACTCCAAGAGCTGAGTAACCTGAAATAGGCGTATCATTTCTTGGCAATTCAGACTTGTATTTTTGACGGTTGTAGGATGGGGGAATTTGGCTAGGAAATGTTTGCTGCTGATTTATACGATAAAGCTCATTTTTGTACAACATCATCTCCCGCATATTCATGCTGTCAACACCGGGAGGCAATGCAGCCACATCTAAAAAAATGGGAGTACTTTCATCTTGTTGTTTATTCGTGTTCAGGCCAACCTCTTCTGGTGGAAAATTTGTACTCAAGTTATCAACTGTTTGCTCTGTCGTGTAATTCACGCCACAATGCATTGCGCGAGTGCTCGATGATTCTGATTGTAGGCTATCATCAATATTCATGAAATGTTCCTTTTTTGTAGAAGGCGCGGCATCAGTTTTCTTTTCTTTACTGGAATTTTGTGATTTATGAATTTGTTTTGGACCGCAATTCATTCCTCCTGTTACATGAGTTGCCACTACACGTGGCGAATCGTTCATTCCGCCTCGAATATTTGATGAAGATTTTCGTCCTCGAAACATATTGCCGCGACGGTGGTCCATAGAAGAAGCCACTTCATTGCCACCGCTTCTAACCCTACCAATAAGGGCTTTTGGGCGCCATTTCGACGAGCTGGAGGGTTGCTTCTCATGAGCAGAAGACATCGCAATGTCATGCGGAGCGGGACGATAGATTCAGTCGTTGTTAACCGTCTCAGAACTATTTTTTGCCTGTACAGGTGCGAAACATCATCTTCTTTTGCGAATTAGAATTTTTCATTTGAGAGCCCTGGTGTCTTCGATGCTGCGACACATGAGGGATCAGAGATTGTGAAAGATAATCCACTTCAATCCCAACATAATGATAGGTAATAACGTCTTTTGGGAAGTGCTCTGCTTGGCTTGAAGTCCGTTACCTGTTCCTGGTCGGCAATGGAACTTGAGAGAGCTTGAGAGGTACCATTGTGAATACTGGAGCTCGGCAGCCAGATTGGTGTTGCTCGTCCGAGCAAGCAAGGGAGCTCAATCAAGGGAGGCAACATCGATCTATCTGGAACAAAATGAGCGATTGTGAACAAAAACAAACGTCTCTGACGCGACGGCCGGCCGGCATCGGCATCCCGAATGGAAAAAAAGTAATTATGTACCATACTACTCCTACTAGGGGTAGGTACGTACCTATGCGTCGTATGCGCTACGAGTATGTATTTGTGTTGTACGATAGGTACATACGCTAATTCAAAATCTGTGCCATATTTTTTACTCGTACCTATCAATCTTGTTTCGGATACATCACCTATTCCCACGAATCAGGGAATTTAATCACCCGTGCCAAAGAACCCCAAAAAGAATGCATGAAACCCTGATGAAACCAGCAAAAGAATAAAAAAAACTTTAAAGCAGGTATGATGGTACTACTCTACCATAGGAATATCAATAAAAGCTCACATACAGTCTAGTCATGTGGGTTGTGATCTGTTATGATATCATATTCTTAGAGTGGGTTATGATATCATCATTCTTAGAGGGCTTAAACCATCAACAATTCTAAAGCCATCAAAGTACTAGGTGGTATTCAAGTGCAGTAAACTATCATAGTATTTATCATGATGTGATACGACACTTACTTAAGATTGTAAACAAAAAAAAATTAAATGCAACATGTGTACCATAAGTGTTTAAACATATTGAGTGAAATGAAATTACTGGTACTTGTATTTATTCATCAAGGTGGACTATTTGTAAATCAATTCAAATATGAAAATCATCCAGTCTTTTGTCTCTTGCAAAGGAATTGGTGGCATCCAATGCTATCAAAGTAATAATGTTGAAATTAAGCAGATCTAGTTAAGGAAAAAAGTATCAAGGGAAAAAATTCAAAATTGGCTGAGCAGTGCACATCCCAAATTAGTTTAATACTTGTATCATATTAAATCAAGAGTACAGTAGGTTTAGATCGATGGAGGTGGATGGCCGAATCTCCAAGCACTTAATATGTTATCCCACTCTTTCATAAGGATTAGAGAATGTAAATTATCTTCTGCATGTACATGAAGTAGACTTAATATGAAGTTTCTGCATATAGTAGAAAGTGTATGTTGGTCTACCTTATGAATTAAATTTAAATCTGAAATTTGCGACTTATCTCCATTCAGTCCCCCACAGATGATCAAACCCTCTAACTGCAACCCGAATCCACACCTAACTTAAGTACAAAAAACAACATCTTTTCTGGTCATGACTGCCTCTGCACTTCTCTTGTGTGGCCTTGGCACTAAAGGCACCATAGGTTCAATTCCACCAAATTTTAATTATGACTCTACTTTCATCCACCTTGATGTAAAAACATTGCATTCTCAACACTATGGAATGGCATACACCTCAACAAATTTAAGCAAATGCAGCAAAAAATCAGAGGTAGACCAAAAGGATCTGGCATTGGGAGAAAACATGGCAAAAAAAGACCATGCACCAACAGACCGTGGGGATTGGACTCAAATATGGGCAAGAGCTACATCAAAATTGCCCCTACCAATATTATGATCCCATACATTTGGTCAAATAACATGCAATACAAAAAATGTCCTTAAATCTCATTGGTGTCAGGACTGCTGTTCAAATGACAATACCGTGGACCATGTTGGTGGGGCCTTTTCCACTTATCAACAAATGCAGAACAATTACCATGTCTCCAACTTTGGATTCTAGGGAACTGTATCAATAAATCTGAGCTTAAAAAGCACCAACTTCTTTCAGATATTATCCAGTCAGGAACCAGGAAGTGCTTTGTGCAATAAATTGAAAAATGATCAGAACTTCAATCAGTTACATCTAATTCCATTTGCTGAATTTGAAAAGTGGCATGTCAACTCCATTCAAGTTGGAACCAAAAAAGAACAAGAAGCCATGTAAAATTTCCTCACCTCAAAAAAACAAATTTGCTTCTACAAATAATTCTTTGATCAAAATATCCATCATCCTGTGAACAAGAATAATCATCTGTTGATGGAAAACAACACTATAAAATGAAGTGGAATAAAAAATGGCAGCTTTGGCTTGATATTCACATTTTCTAGAAACTCATTAAAAAGTACTGCATTGAAACCTTTCAATTGGGCAAGCGAGGAAGATGGTGGCATGTCAAGTTTTTGTCTTCATTTTAAGCTAAGTTGTCCGGTCTGATCCTCCCATAAAGGAAACAGATCTTGAAAAGGACGGGTGTGTCATTTTTTCACTGGACTGTTTGGGTAGACCATCATCTGCTGCCAAGAGAATGCAGTGTAACAATTGCCAAGTTGGTTTCAATAGTGTTAATGCAAATCTGAACAAGATGCATCAACCTCCTTTCAAGCCAAAATAATGCAACACTCCAATATCTCATACAGCTTGATCACTGAAAGTCTCAGTCTGAACTTTTCAATCTCAGAGAGCTGTTGGAAGAGGAGCATATGAAGAATGAAGGTGTCATATCAATTCCTGTCATTTGAATCAGAGGGGTGTTGTGGCTGCTAGAGGAGATACAGAGTAAGAGTTCAATGTTTTTCAGAACGCCAATGAAGAAGTGGATTGTTCACTTAATAAGGAAGACAAACAAATAAACTTGCTTTGTGACATGTACACTACAATAGTCTAAAGGAAGTTTACAAGGTAGATGAGAAAACAAAACAAATCTACTACAACCCTGTTCTTCTTTGCTGAACAATGTGCTTCCTTGATGAATGAAAGTAATGATAATTTGGGATATTTCCTATATTTACAGGATGAGTTCAAAGTTGGTGTTGAGAATGGACAATTGTTCAGCAGGAATCTGCATGAAATCCATTTGTTCTTTGAGCAAGAGGGCGAAAATGAGAAATGGGGGGCTTGTGCACAAATAGGAGTTTTTGCAATAGATTCTGATAATGAGATCCCAGGTCTCGCATGTGATTTAAACAGGGAAAAATCATTGGCAGTGAACAGCCCATAAGTATGAAATGATTAAAAAAAAAAATATTTGATGGCAAAAATATCAACAATAAAGAGGCTGGTAGTGAGTCCTTGCCTTTTGTTGAAGCATCTGAACCCAATGTGGATTTTCTAAACATTGAGTTCATTATTACACAGAACAACTAAAAAGACAACTCCATCCTTGATCCAATAAGGCTTGCAAAGGAGCATTTGGTTATCAAGTGAACTTCTATTGATCTGGAGGTAAAATTTTCTGAGATAGTATTTTCAATTGATGTTGAAAAAGTAACTCCAACTGTAGTGAGTTCTCTTTTGAATTGTCTTTGCAAATTACTGCCTTGTTATAAGTAGCATTGAGGGAGTGATCAATGTTGTACATGCCACAGACATCAACTGGGTGTTCTTTCTTACTGACTCAACCCATTTGGCAAATGATGTGCTATCATCAGATTTGATATAAAGGTATCTATTCATAGATTTCTTTGTTGAGCACATTGAGAAGTGTGCTTTGACAGGCAGGTATCATATCAAAATCCCTGACATGCCACATCTAACCAAAAATAAAGTCACTTCTCTTAAACTCTCTTCAAACAAAAAATCTAAGAGAAATATCAGGTATAGAAGAGTGCCCAATGAGCTTAAGAATGATTGAGCAAGTTAAGGTTGGTATGGGTGAGACAACAAATCACCTGCAGCAAACAAAGTTGACTATCAACCACTTCAATAAGGAAGCATACTTGTACTTGAGAATGAATGTGGGACTCATGATGCATGTTCTGTCAGATTCAATGGTGCAAATGCTGGAGGATATCATTCACATTGGTGATGATGAATTCATGCTGTTGTTGAAATCAAAAAAAGTCTATTATCCATTGATTTATTTGCATTGTCACTGGAACAAGGTGGTTGATATTTGCAATAGACAAGATGGTCTACATGCAATGGACAAGATGGTCTACATGACCCATGGAATAGTGAGGTATGGCAAAGAAATTGTTGGATTTTTTGAACTGGTTCTATCTTTGGAAGGCAGGTCATAACAAAGAGTGTGATGAAGGGACAAAAATGAGTTTTTTGCTCTCAAAACATGTAAATAAATCCAGTTGTTGTTGCTATTACATGTTGTTGTGTCTGAACTTTTTGTTTGAAAGATGGAATGAGAATAAATCCTCCTGTCATGAACATGGACTGTGTTGAAAGGTTTTTTGGTGACAGTTGTCAGATGTTGGGTGGTAGTGAGGTGAAAATAGACAATATGCATTGGAACTGTGCCAATTTTTATTCTGGGTTTTGCAGTTTTTCTCAAAAGAATTTGCTTTGGAATAATGAGTCCAGTTTTCCTATGAGTAGCAATGTGGAATTGTAACCCACAAAAGAGCATGAACAGTCTTAAAAAGCGATCAATGTCAGCATCAAATATCTTAGTATCATAGTCAATTACTCAAATTTTTGCATCATGTATCACAAAACAGATACTAAATATCACAATTTATTCATTTTTCAAACTGATAGTATCAATTCAATGCACAGACAAAACAATAAAAGTAAAGTATTATTCATCTATTTTTTTTTTCGACTCATTTGCCACATATTCCTCATAGTTTTTGGCATCCAACTCCCAAAGATCTACCTTGTTATTGGCCACTGTAAGAACTTTTGATGTTGCAACAGTGGGTGCATTTTTTGCCCAAATTTGTAAATTTTCAATAACCCCTTCACCTAGTTTACCTTTTTAAGTACCCTTCATATGCCACCTAAACAAACAGCCTTGCAAGTGGATGTAGCATTCAAGGACAAAAATCATAATTTCTTTCTCATATTTTTCTGTATCCCTCTCCTCAAAAATCCCATTGCAAAGTGCATGAAATTTTGCAAGTATCTGGACATTTTTAGCTATTTCTTTGCTAAGCATTCCCAGTAGTTTGCCATCATTATAAGCCACCATCATCTTTACATTCAAGTGTGAAAATAAATAAATTCAATACTGCATATGAATCCAAAATAATTATCCAAACAAAAGACAGACACTTCTGCTGACACTGCACTATGAGAGAAACAGACATTCTCCTACCAATTGCCTCTTGAATCTACAAGCCATGATATCCTTAAAAAAATGCACAGAGATGTTTCTTTTTCAAAGACACAGGTTTAGCCATGGACACACTTGAAAACATATAGATGGCCACATAGTACACAAACAGCGGAGGTTATTTTCTCACCATGTTCTCCAGCAGAAACTCTATGTTTGGGTGACTGGACTCTGTTGCCACATACAACAAGTCCATAAAAATGCATTTTTCCATGAACCACTCAAAGTTTTCAAAATCTTCTTCATTAGAGATATCTGAAGTCAGTGATAGTTTGTTTTTCAGCTGTACCCATGTTTTAATAAATGCATTTGATTTAATATTATTCTGAGAAAAAACTACTAGTTTTGTCGGTTTGGTAATGCATTGATGCTCTGGGTATTTGGACAATAATCACAAGGATTTGATCTCGGAAGGATCCATGTCCTGCATAGTGATAAAATTGAATGCATCTTCATTTGTTGCTTTGGATTTGTTATATCTGAGGACCTTTTGAAATAGGCCAAAAACAAATTCATTCAACAGAATCAAAATACTCTCCATAAAATAACAAAGAAAAGATTTCCTCAGGTTCAATAAGGAGAGTGAATTAAGAGCTATTGTATTTGGCTTCCATGAAGTTTCTCTGTTGTCCATAAACTTAGGATAGCTTTAGCTCAAATATTTTTATGAGCCTATCTATTTTTGAGTTTATACAAAATTTTGGTAGATTTTTGTTTCAAGACCATTTTGGAGATCCATTGAATAGTGGCCAGAACTGTTCTTTGTCTTCCTTTGAAATAAATTTTGTTTTTTAACCTCCCTCTAAGTCTCCTGTCTTGCAATCTAATGAATCAGATTTTTTGAAGATGACTCATAATCCCCCAAAGGTTGTGAACTGTTTGCCTTGCCCCCTCATTAAAAATTGCCCCACCGAAAACCAAGACATCATCTTTATTTTGACAAAGCACTGGTGCTGTGGAAGCTTAGGAAGATTCATTTGGGGTTGCTGATTCAACTATCTGCTGCAAGGATTAATGTGGGAAGGCTGAAGATGAAATGTCAATCAAGGTAGATGGTGCCTCTCATGGAATTTAAATAATAGTTTGTATCTTTTTTCCAGAACATGAAATTTGATAAGAATTCTACTTGAAGAGGGGTACTGTTGTGCAATAAAATGAGGGATCCATTTGAGGCATTTTTGGGTGCTATTGAGTCACCTTATCCTATGCTAACAGATGTGCTCATTGTTGATAAGTTGATCATTTGTTTTACATGTAGCCATGCCAACAAACACCATGGTTGATGTAGACGTAAGCAGAAAAAAGTACTTGAGGAAACTCTACATTACATGGGACTGTAAAAACATACTGTGCACTACATGCCACTGAGATCTCAATCTTGCTTGTGATGGCACATAATGCAAGCAAGAAGACCTTTTATGTGAGTGTTTATGCCATGTTGGTGCATATGCTGCTTCTGTCAGTAAAATGCTGGTACATGCCAGTCTGCACCACATTATTATGCACATGATCATCAAATATGAAGCACAAACTAGTATTAAGCCTGCATACTGCATATACACCAGTATGACCAGCATATACACAAACCCTGAGATGCAGCAGTTTATACTGGTAATATGTGCCATACCCATACCCCTAGATAAGAGGCAGCTAGCAAGAATTGGGCAGGACTGGCCACTAAGTCTCTCCCACAATGGAGTGGAATGTTTTTTTAGTGGGCTTTTCCCAAGTGAGCTTTTGTGGGCAGTAATTTAGACCCAAAAAAGTGGTAGTACCTATTAGGTATCTACAAAGGATCTTATACCAAGAGATTTCCAGCTCAATATTATTTTTGTGGGTGAGCCCACAGCAGGCAGAGGAGCATAATTTTTGGGGCAGGTTGATAGTGGAGGCCAGAAGCTGCTGACTGGTGGCAGTGGTTGGCCAAGAAAAAATAACAATAACAATGTTTTTTGTGTTTGGTTGCATGTTGTATGTTTTGTTGCATGCAATAAATATGTACCTACTTATCAGGGATTTGGTTAATAAATACTCTTTGACTTACCATGTGGGACTGATCAATTATTATTGATATTTACTAATCTATGTGAAAAATGTATGGGACTTTTCCAGTTTTTGTGTGGTGTATGAACTAGAACTTATGTTTGTTTATTGTATTATCACTAACGAGTGGCTTTGATCAATTTTTATAAATAATAAGATATTAATACTGAGTCCAAGTTTTGGATCATCCAGGTTCAACAAATTAAGTTGCTTTTTGAATGTTACCAGAATTGGTGGAACAACACATCCCATTATTGTTTCCATAGATTTCCTGAAATAATGATCCAAGTCAATTCCTTCTTTGTGCAAGCATTTCAATAGCTGGGACAAGACGTAAACCCTCTGAAACATGTTGCATTTCCCAAGACCTTGGATTCCAAATACTTTCTGCAATGCAATATCTTTGCTTTTGTTTAAGCCATGGAGAATGCAGCTGATACAGACACCCTTTGTAAACATTGATCATATCACCACAAGTGCAGCACAAAGCCAAAACACTGCAGCACTGCCACCATTGTTGCCAGTTAGACCATTTGCTTCTTGTTCTTCCATACCACTGATTTCCTTGATAGAAGGCTTACAAGCCAACACACATACATTGGCACTATGACTATTTTTGTCAATGTTGAGACAATATTAATTCATGTTTATTTTTACAAAGTTTTAGCATCAAGAGTAGCTAATAATTTTTGCATAGTATTCATTTAATTTTTTTATCCATTGTCTGATGTTACAGAGTAATATTGTACATTTGTCCACTTCATATTTTAGACAGTTTTGGCCATACTCAAAGCAGCACTATGATTTTAGATTGGACAAATGTGCATTGGGACAGACTACCCTTTGCCAACTGTGTATTACTTACATCAAGATTCAAATAAAAAAGTACAGCTTTCATTGCACCAGCTATGATCATTTCTACCACCTTATCTGATGCTAAGTATTAAATGCTTTGCTTTCTTTCAAAGCTTACGTTGCTGACCTTTGAAATTTTATGAAAGGCTATCAAGATATCTGATATCTGACTTTCTTTTTTAACTTGTTCAAACAATTGATGAGTACCACTTCACATGTATTTTTTGCATCCAAAATATACATGATCAATGGATGCCAACTTTATATTTGTGTCTGGAGGCAGATGCTGTTATGACACCACACTCCATCTGTTCTAACAACTCTCCACATAGGATTATTCTGCACTTTGAATAGAGATTCACTTTGCCCACACAACCATCATGTGCATAGAACAAGGTCCCACTAAGATTGCCTCCACATGCATTACTATGCAACACTGGTTGGCTATTATTGCTGCTCAAGTCATCCACTGTTGATTTGATGCACCTTTCCAGCTCCAAAATTGATGCTTTGTTTGCAGCTATCTGATTTTTTAGTTTTTCACGCTCTCACATTTGATTCAGTAGCTAGCTGCTTTGTTGCTAGATTGAGCTGTGCCTGTAGTGTTGCATGCTCAACTTCATTGTTTGATTACTGCTTTGGCTTATTTTTCTTTGCTGATTGTTGATGCTAATATTGATTCATATGAAACCAATCTATTCATTAATATTTCCAAAAAGATGAATATCAATTGACCTTTGAGTAAGCCAATCCTTGTCTTCCTCCACACCTGAGCCTTTATCATCCTAGGTTACCCTTTGACGCCCATTTTTGGTGATTTGACA
>JALLOT010001810.1:0-14082 GCA_036939595.1 Thalassiosira livingstoniorum | reverse complement strand
ATATATAGTCACACCCCTTCCCTTCACGTGATGTTTCCTAGCTGTGACAATCTACCCCTCTTTTTTGCAAAAATAAGATCCTTTGGCCAAAAATAGGAAACAGTAAGATTCACAGTTGTGTTTTCTCCATGATGGTTTCCTCTAGGCATAAACTACTATCACGTCAGTGCAGCTCCCACGCCTAAGTTGACTTTAAAGCTGTTGTAGCTTAGTATGAAGTTGAAATGACAAGCTCAACACATGGGATAATCATTTTTTGGACTAGTAGTGTATTTCATTTCATCTTGATGAAATCACTTACCCCAGAATTAAAAATATGCCATCCTTTGATAATAGCTCAATGAAAATATAATAAATTCTAGCATTTCTATGTAATTGCTTAGAAATTTGTTTTTGATCATATTAAATGAAAAAAATCCAGTGATTTTTTTTTAATCTATTCCCAGCAAGTTTATGAGCAATGTCAGGCAATTTTGGAGATAATAAATACTACAAAATGTGGAAATACTTTGTTTTATGATCAAAAATATTCTAAAAATTTCCCTAAAACACATTTTACTAGTAATTGATCTAGTTAATAAAAATCACAGCATTTGGTTGCCATTTTATGAAAAAAGTTTCAAACTTATCTAAGTTAGACCCAGTACATGACATGTGACCACCAAAAAAGCAATTTAGAGATTTTTTTTGTTTTGCATTGTTCCCCCCTACCAAATTCCACCAGATCCAACTTCAATGTCATCATCCTCACTACCATCATCATTGTTATCCACCACAATCACTCCTCTCTTCTGTCTGTTCTACCTCTTCCCTCTCTTCCTTGTCCTTAATTTGACCATCATGACCAACCACATCATGATCCCTGGAACCTCCCAAGATTTCTCCACCTTTCACACTTCCACCCTGGATATTCCCCCTTGTTCAAAATAATCCCAGTGCAGGGTTGGGACTGTTGCAGGCAGTATTTATTGGTGGGTATTCTATTGCCATTGTGCTCAGTGGACATTACCTGCACAAGGTACAATAGAAACAATTGGTCTTGGGTGGATTGTGTATTTGGTGGCTGGGAGTGCTGGGGTCAGAGAATACCAAGGCCTACAACTCCTTTTGGATGATAGCTTTCCTCAATTTATTGGCGGTCATTGTTTACATGCTTGTTTTTTGAATGAACATAAAAGAAAAAAATTTGAAAATTGAAACTGGTATGTTTTTGTTGTAGATCCTACAATACTTAACCCTGTCTACCTCAAATATTTTTATCTAGCAAAAGTGCTGGGTAATTTAGCTCCAGCTGGAGGAAGTGCTTTAACATTCTTCATATTTCTAAGTAATGCTAGCTAAATCAATGTTGATTGTAATGTTCATATGAACAAACAGAGTAATTCCAAACTAGAAATAAAATGATATTGCTTAACATCAACACCAATTCAACATTTTTGGCAAACCTGTGGCATCTAAAGGCATGCAAATCTCTTTGATATTGTGTTGTGTTGTATTTGTCAATATTTGGCCAAACATAAAATGTCAAAACCTTCTATGATCAAGTTCATGATACCTATTCACTCACCCAACCTTCATATGGTCCCCAAGTAAATCACCAGTGAGATGTAATTCTAAAATAAACATGAGTTGATCCAGATAAGTCTAAAAGAAGCAATGCCAGAATGTTGATAGTTGTCACACTACTTCTATATGATAGGCAGGAAAAGGAGTGTAGTTTGGTCAATATATTTTGGTTCAAATAAAGGATGAAGGGGAAATGCCCCCTGGTGCAATACAAAAAGTCTGTTCAAAGACTGAGAAGATCTTATCTGATTATTGGCAAGTTGATGGCCTTCTATATTGACCACTGCACACCTTTGGTGTCTTGGTAATGACACTATCATTGGATGAGAATCGGGTGGAATGTAATGTGATAACAATAAAGTGAAAAGCATCAAGTTACTTTCTTGAAATGGAGTCTCATCAACACTACTCTCATATCATCAGGGATGAACATGTTGATAATTGAGTGAGATTCAATGGAACAGAGTTTGTTACCATCTTCATGTACAGTTTAAAAGGTCTTTTGGTTTGGAATTCTTAATGCCTGTAACAATAGTTGATGGAGGCAAAGGTGGTTTCTCAGTGGCATGGCTATGGTTGGCTTTTATGACAGTCCAATCCAGGCAAAATGAGCCAACTCCTGTGTGTGGAGCAGAGTATTTGCAGTTGTGGGTTTTAGTCAATATCTCTCTGATAGCTTGAAACTGCAGCTATTGGAGGTGATTTAGCAGCTACAGTTCCAGGCTATCCAAGAGATAGCCAGTAAATCCAAAGCGTACTAAGTTCCACCAATGATGATGTTTGCAATGCAAATTGTCTAATTAAATGCTGAATGGTTGTCACCTTGCCCTTGATGCCTATTGTTGCTCATTTTTGCTAGCAAGTCTCCTAACAAAAAGTTGATACATAAAATCACAAACTGTAATTTTCCATAAAGTAGAAAGGCATCACTCATTTTCCTTTCTTTTTCTTCATATTATTGCATGCAGCAGCAGCAATGAAGTCTATTGCAGTAATAATAATTTGCATATGATAAAATAATCTAGTATTTAGGAGTAATTTCTAACTATATATATATCTATGGTCAGATGTGTACTAATTAAATACCATACTTGCATACTAGTATATAACAAATGACATTAAATGACCTTAAATAGCCTCAAAGACCCTTTTTATTTTTAATTTGTACTTACTTTATAGACCCCTGCCCCTGGGTTGGTTATTGTAAAAAATTCTTCTAATGTCTATCCCCAACCCACCAGCCATCTTGTTATTTTCGTTTTGGATTGCACAAAAAAAATTATTTTGAAACTTTAGATCAACAGAGCTACTATCTTCTCAATCTTAAATCATGATATTTCATTAAAAAAAATAAAAAAATCTTGTGGCTGATGATACCACATGTACCATACCCTTGTGCTCAAAGATGAAGAAAAAATGCCTTGTATGTGAATACCTAGCACTACATTACTAGGTACATACAAAACATAGTATACAATACTACAAAGGGCATAGCAATTATTTTTTTTTATTTTTCAGATGGGAGTTGCATGACCCTTGCATGGCTCATTCAAGGGATGTTACCCTCCAGCTGCATAGGTTTGTATCATATTATATCTATCTAAACAGTAAGACTTCCTCACCTGTCATCCAAATCGTCCATGACATTGGCAATCGGCAGCAGTACAGCAACAAATATTCCACTTTCCACCATGTCATTTCAAAGCTATGTAACCAACATTGATGAGTAATATCCTCAGCCACCAGCTAAAAATTGACAACCAGGAAATTTTCCTGCAGTACTATTTACTTTGTTCCAAAACCTTCACGGCAACCCATCAACCATGAAATACCTCAGTAAATTAAAAAGGTCATCATATCAGTTTGAGGAGTAGGGGTTATGTGATTGTAAATCTTAATTCAACGTGTCTCATATGATACACATATATTGTATTCTCTTTTCTTCACATCTCACCTTTTTTCTATGGATTTTTTGCCCCTGGCCTGGCTTGTCAGTGATGAGACATTGGGGAATCTGTTAATACATTAAATTTAAGTGCTTGTTGACTTTCTGTACACAAAGTTATATTGTCCTTGCTGGGAGCCGATCACCTTGTCTGTCTATTGACAACTGTTTCAGCAAATCAAAATGAAGGGGGCTCATGCTGATTAGAAAATTCTTTTCTCTTTTCATCCTTTTCTTGACTGTAAGCACATATTCACGTTTTAAGACTACCATTTTTTGAGCAAAAAATATTGTACTAAGTCAGTGTTGAAGATTGATTGCAGGAGGGTTGCATCTCCTGAATTGGACATTTTACTAAGAAAAGTTGAAAGTAAGTCTTTGCTTCATACAAATGCACTCCCTTGTACCGTGTGTTTTGGGTGGATTAGGACACCTGGACCAACATATTATTTGCTTTGGTGAATCCATTATTTACCATTGATGACGAAAGTGAAAAGATTATCACTACTACCTATGTGTTCTTGCATCACTCCAACAATAGATTTGAGCAGTCCTACTTAAACGGGTAGGTAGCACTCCAAACTATTGCTTCGTATCAAAAGCTAAAGTATGGTACCCATACAATCATGAATATTGTCTGCATTCTATCTAACAGTTATTTCTCATTACGCATCTATTTCAAACAAAATTTTTAAAATTCAATCTCTGAACAAAACACTGAATTCCAACATGCCAATCTCTAGCGATGTAAAAGCTTGGACAAACGAGACTTTCGCTTACTCGACTCGTGCTCTTGACCCTTTTGTAAAAGCATTAAACTCAGTCCGGCGCTCTCTACCAAAAGGGACGGCGCTTGAACGGTATCACCTTGTTCGAATGCTTCGCCTTCGAATTGCTTCTCAGTGATGGGGGCAGTCCTACGCTTGCCCATGTGTAGCATGGATTTGACTTTAGAGTGATGCTTGGTTGATGTTTTGATCTCAGTGCCCTCATTTGCAACTTTCTTGCGAGATAGTTTGAGCCTTGTTTTCGGTATGGCCTGCCTGGGGTCATCTCTCTGATCATAGTGAGGTTGATGAGGCGATTCGTGATGGCCATTGGAGAGAACTGAACCTTCATCATCGCTTTCTTCCAAAACATCAGCCATTCCGGTTGTAATCATTTCTTCCATCATGGAGTCATGAGCTGCAAAGGAGTCATCGTCGTCATCGATAGTAATGGTTTCTTCAGTTTCATAGCTCTCCAGACTACCTTTGTTGTGGCCAGATCCATTGGACCCTTTGCCATGGGGAAATTTGGGCCTTTTCAAAATGGCCGTAAAGTCTTTTGTATCACGTGACTTATGTTCTTGGGGCTTGTTGTTTGAAGGATCAAAGTCAATGTAATTCGCAACAAGTCTTCGTTGAGTAGAGAGAGAACGACTTTTTCTAGAGGATTGCTGTCGTTGTCCAGAAGATCTTCCTCGCCTGTCGCCGTCATAGGCCGGATTGTGAATATCTCTGCAATCACTAGAATTGGAAGATGAAGAGCTATCTTTTCTTTCATTGTACACTTCCTTGTCTATCGCAAAACTGACGCCATTGTGGGCATTGAAACTTCCCTTAAGAGAGGAGGGTCTCGACTTGCTCAAAGATCTGGACCGTGATCCCTGGTGCAACGCAGACCGACCACGTTGTTGGCTGCTACTGGTGCTAAACACCTCAACTTCATCGGGACCTTCATTGAAAGACACATGCTTAAAAGAATTATCCGAACGATCAAGTCCAGAACGAGCGCTTTCACAGGCGGAAACATCTTCATGGTCCGTATTACTTGCACTATCACATTCAATATATTTTCTAGAGACTGAGTAGTCTCTTGGGGAGGAAGCATTTGCCCTCGAAGCAGAACGACCACGTGATGATTCACCCTTGGATCGGCTGCTTCCGCGTGAATCCTGCTGTGCCAACCGAGCCATGTATTCGCGGTAAACATTCTCTTCCTCTCTCTCTAAAGAGTCGTCACATGGTGGCTCTTCAATCCTGACCCTGGACTGCGATCGGGCTCTAGACTTTGATCGGGCTCTGGACATCGATCGTGCGCGGGACTTGGACCTACTTCTCGACTCTTCGGCATTGTCCGCCCTTCGCCCTCTACACGTTTCCTCTGCCTGGACGTATTCATTTCTGCTAACGCTGACGCCGCGAGACTTCGATCGGGTCCTAGACTTTGACCTGGCAGTCGAGCGAGACCTTCCCCTATCATCGTGATCGTCCGCATCGCCCAAGTCAAAGCGTGTGTCGCTCCTCATAGAAACCGATCTTCCTCGGCCCCGTGGCCGTTCAGGAGCTAGCTCTGGTGCCATTGAAACGTGACGTTCACTTCCGCAATGCGAGCTATCGGCGTAGTAACTGCCGTTGGACACTGAATACTTCATTTCCATCTCGCTCGTTGATGACAAATGAAGGTCTTCGGAATGGGTAGAACTTCTCAAAGAAGTGGAATTTCTCAAACTGCTTTTCAGAGGGGCAGCTCTTTCGCGGCCTCGGCGGCGGCCTCCATCTTGCGTGTAGTCAGGCATGTTGATTCTTAGTTTGTTTGTCAATGAAATTGGCCTTTGCGATTTCAAATGAGAATGATTGTAAGCAAAGAATCAAACACGAGTAACCAAAAGCTGATTAATCTATCTCAAACCCTTGCGCAAGCAATGTCGAAGGCGACTTTTGTCAGAATTTTTTATGAGGTGAGAATTGTTTATTCAGCTTTCTCAACGGCTTTTGTGCGTGGGTCATCACAATCTATCACAATGCCTCTTGAGTTACTGCTGGAGTTGTATTATATGTAATCGCATGAGAAACGCACCAAAATCGGAGTAACGCAACCAAATACAATAGAAGTTTGGCTCGGGTCTGCTCGGGTTGGGCTGATTCTGGCTTGTTGCTGCTGGTTACTCCATTCGAAGATGCATGCAATTGATGCGATCAATGAGAGTTTATTCATGAATCTTCCACATTCTGCGCCCACAGAGACAAAACAGACAATAGTGCCGGAGGAGTCTGGAAGCGTTTGGTCATTTTCAGGTCAGTTTAGACATTCAAGCAGTACCACTTGTCTCACAAATTTACCTTTCAGGTTGAAAAACTTTTTTGTTAAACGATTTTTGGAAGGATGCTCAGCCAGTTTTGTATCTTGTGTTGAAAATAAATAAATGTGCACACACTTCTTTAAAATTTTATATATGAAAAATAATGAAAGGTACCTCTTTAATTTTAACCGGTTTGAAGTCTATCTGGGACATTAACGAGCGCCAAGAATTAGACATAAAGTGAAAACGTATCGATTCACATTTTCATTGTTTGTATACCCGAATTGCCAACCGGTATTAACAAGAGCCATTTTTGTCATTCACAAGGTTATAGGATTCTCAACGATATTGCCTCGAAGAGCCCTAGAACAGTGCCCGGGACTGTGTATTTTCAATAAAAGCTTCAATCTTCTTCAATATAATAATATAATAGTAGTAATAAAGAGTGCATATAAATAGTAGAGATGAGGAAGGATGGACGTGAATGGAAATAAAAAATACTCTTTCTGATCTACAAAACAATGACGAATGGCTCTTTTTTTTGTCCAACAAAATTTTGACAATCTTTGAGTACCAGCTCTTATTTCTGGCTCTATGGGTGATGCCTTTATTAGGCCCTGCCTTTTGTAAATCAAAGTACTGGAAATTGGAGGTCCCGTCCCCCCTGCATTGGTCGAGTGAGACATGTGAAGCGGGTTGTGTCACCTATTGTATTTTATTATTTTTCGCGTGTCCCATTATCTAAGAGCAGTACCTATCATACATACGATATGTATAATACAGTACTATCTCTTGCCTACCATGATTTTTTATTGTACGAATTAGTATGATAGTATTGATAAAGGCTTACTTGTGATTCTTTAACAGACACATGAAATTAAAGCATGGCCTTTTCTACCTCTGTATCAATCATTATAATTTTACTTACAGGTCTATTGTATTTAATCCTATCAGAAAAAGTGACATACAGCATTGAAGCGGGATCCTTGAAATTCTTACCCACGGGCACTGGTCCCATGGGTGGATTGAGCATGAATCCCGCATTTCAATGGACATCAATCCCGCTTTTTTGGGGATGTGTCAGTCATCAGAAGCAGAAGCGGGACCTGCCAGCGGGAACTAAAAATTACAAAAGGCAGGGCCTTATTGCTAGCTGATGGCTCCACCACCATGGGACCAACCAATAAATCTCCCAACCATGATGGAAGCCATATCAAAAATAAACACCTTATCATCCAATCCAACATGATTGCAACACATGGTCATCAACCTTGTCAACTTTCTATGGGTTCTGCATCCTTAATTGAAACAATCTGGCTAACTATTGAAAAAGACCAATGACATTGCCAATCACTGTCTACAGACACCATCACCCCTCCATGGTATCAGAAATGAGCTGGTTGCTGGCCATTTTAGATGAAACCAAGTGCATGGTATGTCTGATACGGTCAACTATTGATGTTGATTTGGTCGCTGCATCAGCAGAGGTGGCACCAATGCAAGTGCACTACATTTGTCACTGCCATTTTGGTGATGCCATTTTCACCTACCATTTAGGAGGTGGTGCCATGGAGACACCACCAGTGTGTCATAACTCATTGAATAGTTCTCTTGGTGAAGAATCCGATTAGCATACTCAGGAATCTGTAGGCTAAGTATTCTCAAGTATTGACCTTAATCTCGCTAAAAGTTTAATATCGTAAATTTCATGCGATACAGAGAAAGTCATAAAATAAAGGACGCTCTCCCCTTGCATCTCACAATTTCGCTCGGGCAATATATAAAGGAAAATATCAGTCGAGTTTGACGGTCTCGAAGAGTCACTTTTTGTCGCAAATTTGTCATTCTTCTCAAAATGTTCAGAGATGTTCAATAGTATTTAGGAGAAAACCTGAGAAAACCGAAGAAATTTCCAAACTCATTTTATTCTGAAAGCCTTTGGAAATTGCCTAGGTCATTTTCAAAAAGTTGCCTTGCGCCCTGCGCAGGAGGAATAAATGTGAATGTTGTAATGATTGGCGAATACAGTTGTTAAATAAATTGAAAAAAATATTTCTGTCCATTCCAGGTCTTCAAAGAAAAAAATCATTTTTTTACCAGAGTGAACCATAGTCGACCATGATATTTCCTCAGCATGCATTATAATTTTTTCAGCCCAGAACTGATATTTTCAATGGCAGTGACAGAAGTAAGTACTTACTTTTCAATATATAGAATCATTTGAGCTTAGAAAGACTAAATTTTTAGCACAATTCCTGTTCATGTTGTTGGTTCTTTAGGAGTCATTTGAGTATTTTGTAAGCTGTGTCCAGCAATCAATAGTGATAGTATTGCTCATTGCCTCTCCAAGCTTTGAAAGTAAAGATTCTTTTAGCTTTAGAACTCAATCACCCACCAAAATCCATCATGTACCAACTACTGTACATTTAACTTCAATTGACACCAGAGTTACTTGAGGGTTGAGGCCGTGGATGACTAGGAGATATTGCTAGTGTCAATACCATCCTATTCCATGTCCCGATGATTGTTGTATGGAGTTCAAAAATAATTAAAACATTAACCCATATGTTTCTCAGATATTTGGTTCTCAATTAAGAGATCCTATATCTAATGAGATTTTGGCATGTTTTGAACAGGGATGTTGTTGTTGCTTTGAATGTTGTGGATATTGAAATTTGATATTCAACAACTCATGTTTGCTTTCATACATTTGGAAAATAATATCTAAAAAAACACACCATACTGTTTAATTTGATTCAATTTTGATCTCAAATGATGGGAGTATTCATGCTTCCTAGTTTAAAGTTTTCAACTTTTCAAATCATGTCCCTGCTCGCAAAAAATACACACATAATTCACAATTTAGGCTCAACTACAATTGGAAACATTTCAGTCAATATTAGGTCTTTTAGCTCCAACTCTTCAATATCTGAGTTCTTATGAGCCTAATGACGAATCTATGAAATCATTATCATGATTTTGCAAAAATGACACTCATAATCATAAGTCAAATTAAAACTAGACACAGAATTAAATAATAAATGGACTGTGAATTCTGGTTCTGGGAGAGAGGCAGTGCATTATTTAACCAGTCACAAAACAAGAGAGGTACAGTGTGTACAGAACCAGACCTGACTTTTATGCTCATTATCTAGCTTTTATCTAATTTTTATCTCATCATTCTCCAATTTTTATCTTGGTTATATATTTTTTGTTAAACATTATTCACAAACTCAACTATCTTTCATTCATTCTTTTGCTCTGAGCTGCTTGTTGCTTGGTAATCCTCAGGTGACAATGCCATGTGAGATTGAAAAATCCCATGAACAAAAAACAAACCCTAACTAGTCATCATTAAGGTACAGTCATCAAATGAGACACAATGTTCAAAACAACAAAGAAACAAAAATCAATATACCAAGACACAACAAGGTCAAAGTATCCTTAGAGATTATTTTCAAATTCAACATCGGTGATGCTGCAGAAACAATGTAAAGGAACTCTTAGAAGAAAGACCTTTGACTAGCACCTTTATGTTTGAAGGGAAAAATTGACAATGTTTTTCCAAATATTACCATGTGGCATTGTGGAAACAAGGTAACAACAATACAGGACACTTAATTCAGTTGTCAATGACAATAAGTAAACAAACTAAAAAAATCGTAATGGAAATTCTTCAATGGCACTCTTTGCAAAAAATCTATTTTCAAATTCAAGAATAAAAGAATTGGGATCCTAGAGCACCATTTAGTCAAACAACACATAACAAAATTTGGAAATGTTTGAAGGGGATCTTTGTCCAATAATAATTTGCAATCATCAAGCATTCATGATACATGAAATTATCCAAACAGCAAATCATTCAATAAGAATATTATACACAAGCTTTTATATAGTACCTTAACAACAACACAAATAAATACTCATATCAAAGATTATCCATGTTAACCATGGTGAGTGGTAAAAGATCGTTGCTCTCATGACATGCAAAAAGTAAGCAATCACCAAATGCAAACAAAGCCAATCAACACATCATCATTAATCAATTTGTCTTCAGTAGAAAAAAGAGAGACCAGTAATGCAATCAATGCCATTCAAGTATCTACAATAATACCAGAAGACTACATCAACCAATAGCTTCGATCATCTAAGCAATGGTGTTGAAAAATCCATAACCACCAAGATACACCATTTTATGTTGCAGTAAGATGTTACTTTCATGAGCATGATTCTTACTTTTCATTATACCAAAACAAAACACTATGGAGACAAAGAATGCAGTGCTTTGAGTAGAAACACCACATAATAATGATAGTATCAAACATTTAATAAAGTTTCAACAACAAAATATTAAATAAGCAAGGAAGGAGGAAATATTCCATTCTTCTGTTAACCAGCATTCAACAAACATATTACTATCCATACACAAATAACAAAATGCTAACTTGAAGATCTAATCTGTAATGCAGAGGCATCATCAAAATAATGAAAAGTAACAGAGCTGCAACATGCTCTGAGCAAAACTATAATCATCTTTAGAAATAATTTGTAATTTTATGAATCAATAATCAAACCAATCAGAATAAGCATGTAAATTTCAACATACCTAATGTTATGGTGGGTCAGGGCAAGGTCAGTTGCCCTTAGGTCTGAAGAACAAATAATGAAAAACTAGTAAATGATGAGAAAAGGGATGTTGTGATTGAGAAGTTGTTCATAGATTCAATGTTGAATCAATTACTGATACCATTGACAATCGACAGTTTACTACAAATAAAATTAACATCAAAATAATTCCTTAACCACAAGCTATGGGGAAAGAAAAGGATATCATCATAATGCTGAGTTGCAGCAACCACCAAGTGATGCAAGAGATGGTATTGAAATATACAGGAAACATCCTACATAAAATATGCTATTACAATTTTAGAAACTCATATGCTAAGAAAAAGAGGAGATTGTAAGTCACCACAGGAAGCTGGGATGAAGCATTTGTAAGAGCAACAGAATTATATGAATCTTTTGTGAAAGTATTTAATTTCAGGGTACCTATTTGAAGTACAAATCCATCTAAATGTTTTTAGAATGAAACTATCAATTTTGGATACATTGCAAGACAGTCAAACAAAAGGTGAAAGAAGATTGATAGATTTTGAATGAGTGCTATTTTTGGCATGGGCACTGTGTACTTCACCATGTCAGTGATTGGAGAGGATTTTTAAGTCACACCTTTTGCTTTTGAGTAGAGCATAAGTGATGTGCTGAACTAGAAAGATTTTTCTAATGACCATTCACAATCATGGTTGCCCTATTCACAAATGTAGAATCCAGCCAAAAAATTTTATTGCATATGGTTTAATATACTCATTACAATCTTCTTGACGAGCTCATCATCAATATTTAATGTGACATGAAAAATATTTTTTTCAGTTTTTAACATTTTTACTAGTGAGTAAGTTAAACTGATATCACACAAAAGGGATAAGTTTAAACAAAAAATGCTTCAAAATCATACCTAAAAATGTCAAATCATAGATCTGTGATCAGCTTGATCAGAACATCATTTTAAGTATATATAACTTTATTGTAACACTTGCAATGGTTGAGTTCCACAAATGGTACATTTTTGGATAGGGTAACCTTACAGATAGCCTCATAACCAAGAATATTTTTTTTTCCTTTTAAGTGAGATAGAGGTAGAAACTAAACAACTCCCTAAAGGTTTTTACTATTTTTCTTATACACATAGACACAAGAACCATTACTAGTGGTGGGAATTTAAAATTTGTTGAACACACAGTGTAGACAGAATCAGTGGAACCCACCACTCCTCTATGGTTGGTGCCTTTCTTCATGACACTGTATGTAACCACACTGTTGACTGGAGAGGGTTTTCCACTCACACCTTTCTGTTTGGGAACAAGTGATTTGCAAAAGTTATGAACCAGAAAGGTGTGAAAAAAAACCACTTGCAATTGTGTGCAGTTGCATTCGTGTCTGCTCTAGTGACAAAAAAAGTAAAAAGTAAAGGAACCCAAAAGGTTTTTACTGATTTTCTCCCATGTGCAGACACATGTTTTGCAAAATTCTGATGTCATTTTAAAGGCCCTGTGTGCACCCAGAAACTCAATTGCTGCAAATAAGTCAAATAAAATCTAATGGAGGTGGTGTCAAAACTGATGTTCTGTACTATTTGGTTTAAGAGTATTATATCTGTGCCAGGAATTGCTATGCTTAAACAAAATAAGAAAAATGTGCAAGGTGTGATAAAATCTTTTCAGTAAAACCCTTTAAATCAAGAAACAATGGTGTTTTTTAGAATTTATTTTACAAAAAGAACATGTACATTGATTTGCTATCTATGAATTGTGGAGTGTGGTTTATATTGAATGTCCACGGAGTGATGAAAATAGAGAGGGACTTACAACTGTGAGCCCCCATAAAACCATGTACAAAGGTACAAAGAGATTGAAAAAGATTTATCTGGAATTGAAATTTTTGTTCAACACATAATAATTCAACTTTGATGATAAAAACCACCATCATTTTTAGGGGAGGAAAAAATTGATGAATGAGATTGACTACACATATAATACTGTTTTGTCACAGGGAAGATCAAAACAAGGGACATCAATTCCAAAACCATTTAATCATTATAATTGAAGAAATAATAAATAAAATTCAATAGAACAAGATGACAGAAAATTCACTTCAATATTATAATCTTGTCTTCTTCATATTTATTTTAATTCAACCTTACCTCTTTCAGTCTTGTTGTGAGATGAATGATTTACTCCTCTTCATGTTGCTTATGGCTATGGTATCATTATCCTTGTACCCTCAAGCAGCATATAGTTAGCTAATGGAGCCTGCTCTTAAAAATGTAAAAGTGGTCAAAATTCCAGCAATTATGGTCTAAGCCAGTGAAAGAAAATAAAAAACAACATCCAATTCTCATTAGGGTTTTTGAATTAAGGGTTTTTTACTCCTTTATGAAAATAACATTCATCAATCCATTGTCCATATGAACACTGACAATGAACCAAGAAGAAAATAAACACAAAAAAGTTTATGTTTTCCACACAAAAATGAATAAAATACTAGGTAAAAAATTGGCTTTCCCCATTTCACAGCATGTCATCAGCAGTCAAGATACCACATAGTACTTATTAGAAATATCACATGATTCTTAGAATACCAAATAATGACAAAAATTAAATCAACAGTAACAAATCAATTTAAATTTGGAGTAAGTTGTTGGAATGAGCATCAACTGACACTGAATTCCTTGACGTAGTATCAAACAAAGCTATAACAATAAAAAAGATGAAAAAAATTATACTATTTACTTCAAATGACAAGCATCAAAGCATAATCCAAAACAATGAAAGTAAAATAAAAATAAACATAAACATAAACATAAATATAAATATAAACATAAATATAAACATAAACATAAACATAAACATAAACATAAACATAAACATAAACATAAACATAAACATAA
>JALLOT010001809.1:0-15834 GCA_036939595.1 Thalassiosira livingstoniorum | reverse complement strand
CCTGGTGGTGGGGACAGTGTGGAGTGTTGCTGGCGGTTGCAGTGGTGATGCCACCAACTGCAATTGGGATGACAAGAGCAGCAGAGGAGATGGTTTCAATGGAAGTCAGGGGGAGAAAATGGCAACAATGGGGGTGTTAATTGAAAAATGGGGGGGGTTAAAATTAATCAACAATAAAACTATTGATTAATTCTTATGTTCCCAATGGCACTATGGACTATGGAGGTATAGTCAGTAGACAGCATGTGAGGGGGGAGGGGTTCAAAGGATGGCAGTGCTATTTTTTACTTGGGCAATTCAGAAGCTTGTGCTGCCATTGCCATGGTCAGTGCAACTTCACATTTTTATTATGTTGTATCGGTATTGTGGGTACATAATTGTGATTGCTACAATAGTGATAGGGGTAAGATAGCCAAATGGTGATAAGTATTTTTGTGGGAATAAAAAAGTGATTGAAACTGTTTTAGAAATAATGTTCTGTATGAAATCTGTTAGGATTCAGTCCGGTAGGAAAGGACCATATCACTTACTTACTAGAGTGGAACTACCATGACATGCGAGCGAGGAACCCGTGCTGAACCCGCGTGTGCAAGAAAGGAACATTTACATTGCAAAGACTGCAAAGCAAGAGAACACAAAAAATCTTTTCCATCAACAATCAACAGCATCAACCCAGTCTAACCCCAAGACGCACCGCCCATTGTCCAACACTTCCAATGCGTTGAGATTGACCACCTTTTAATATTCAATCACATAAAGTTCGACAACAATGGCACCCCGCAGTTGCATCTCCTCTCTCCTCGTTATCGCATGTCTCATCGTCAACGATGGACAATCCCCCGTGACCGTCGATGCATTTTCATCACCCCGCGCACCTCTCATCTCGCAAACTAACCTCCAACGCGCTACCTCTCTCCCTCCGCTTTCCTCCAGCAGCACCGCCCCCAACGAACGCACAGACACTAACCCATCTACAAAGTTCGGGTCTCCTCTCAGCGATGGCGTGAAAGAAGCCAATCGATTCACCGTCGGTTTCCTTAAGGGCTCAATATTCGACACTTTCTTCGCCGGGGAGGGTCGCGACTTTGCCAGGTTCTACGCTCTCGAAACAATCGCTCGCGTGCCTTACTTCTCCTATCTCTCAGTTCTTCACTTATACGAAACCTTGGGGAGATGGAGGAGGGCGAAGTACCTCAAGCTTCACTTCGCGGAGAGCTGGAATGAACTTCATCATTTGTTGATTATGGAGGAGCTTGGCGGAAACAAATCGTTTTTTGACCGGTTTTTGGCGCAGCACATGGCATTTGGATATTATATTGTAGTCATCCTTTTGTATCTTGTGAATCCAGTTGAGGCGTACAACCTAAATCAAGATGTGGAAGAGCATGCATACGCCACTTATGATGAGTACTTGAAGCAAAATGAAGAAATGCTCAAGGGATTGCCTCCTCCCAAAGCTGCAATTGAATACTACCGTGACGGGGACATGTACATGTTTGATGAATTTCAGACTGACTGTGAGATGAGAAGGCCAAAAATTGAAAATCTATACGATGTCTTTGTTGCTATTAGGGACGATGAAATGGCTCATGTTAAGACGATGGAGAAACTTCAGACGGAGCTTGATGTTAGTTCAATCAACGATGGGGAATGCGATGTTGATATTTTTTAATATCTTGCTCCTCAGTGATTCCTTCATAATATGATGCTTGATTGTCGAATTCGCCAGCAGCAATTTGCCAACAGAATATGTGATGAGGTTGAATGATTGACTGTACTGCGGTGCCAATACCTCACATCAACTTTTCTAGGTACTTCAAAGCTGCTACTCCATCTTGTTAGTGACAAAATCTTGCAATCAGAATGCAAAGGAAAGGGGATTTCTTATCGATGAGGCTTGTTCAAGAATAAAGTGCCTTTTGTAGATTAGTTTGTGTTCGTAAATTATTGAAGTTGCATGAAATCAAAAATTTCTGTTTCTGAGTATTTCCTACGTACTTCCGTGTGAAATATTATTCTGTGATATGCAAATTCATGTGTTATTGATGACTTTTAATAATGTTTCGTTCAACTGCATCTTGCAACACAGTTTCCATTTTACTTGGGCCAACAGCAATCTCCTCTCCTATGTTTACTTTTGGCTCACAATACTCAATCGTTCCTGGGGTTGTTGTCATTCGTTCCACCATTTTTTGACGAGGTTCTTTCTCTCTATACCTTTGCTCTACAAGCCACACCCCCCCATTTTGTTTCTGTATCTGCTGCTCCATCAAGTCAATACAAAACTCAGCACAACTCTGCCCTACACATTGCCTAAAAGATTCATGCCCTTGCACTACAGAAGAAACCACTTGAGATGCATTTGGTTCAGAAACGCCACTGCTTAACCTTGCAGTGACATCAATCCTCATTGCATGCGTTTCGCCAACCCCATCGACCGAAGACAGTTTTAGCCAGGCATCTGTTGCAGCCACCATTGGCTGCGAAAAATCTGCCATGAATTTTGCAAATTTTTGGTTTCTCCACCAAGGTCTGGGAACAATGTCTACCAAAAGTCCCAACATAACATTCCACGCATCTGGAGCAGTCCCCATGGCAGCGTGTGAGCGACCCGATATATTCAAATTTCCAGCAACTGTTGCAGCTTCAGGGAAAGGCCAACTGAAGACAGTCTGAGATCCTACACGTTTAGCAATTTTTGATTCTTTCGATATGAAGAAATCAACCTTTCCAAGTAACTTTCCAGTCAAACCCTTGAAAAATTGAAGAGCACCACGTTCATATTGAGGCATGTCATCCCCAAACCCCAAGTTGGTTATATACAAATTAACATTTCCAGATCCACCCAATCCAGCGGTAAAGTAATTAAAACCAATATCTTCAATTTTGCTTCCCTCTGGCAATGATCCGGCAGCCTCCATGGCTAAAAGATTTGAAAGACCGGGAAAAGCACCAGCTGCAATCAGCGCAGCAGTCCCTGATGCCCGAGCAGCATCATCCAACTTTAAACTTTCTTCCAAATATTCCAAAGGATCAGCAACGTCGACATAGACGGGGACTTGGCAATCAATTGCAGTACGAAGCGGTACAGGGTATTTTTGTTGGTATGGGCCAGCTGAATGAATGACAGCTGTCGCCTGCTTGAAAATTTTAGAAAGTTCCTTTTCATCCCAGACATCTGAAATGGGTTGATAAACCACGTTCACCGACTCGATTTGGAATTCGGATGATTCATGGAGGACTTCGTTAACTGATTGCTGGCCTCGATGTGGGTCACGTCCGACCAACACCAGTTGGCTGTCGGGAGGGAGTGCCGATCGTCGTAGAAGGTGTGTTGCAATTGCAGTGCCAATGCGGCCAGTACCTCCTAAGAGAACAACTTTTTGAGGAGAGCTTGCATTTTTAATCGCAGATAAAGCAGTCCCTGCAGTAAGCCAAGAAATCAACAAAACAACGATGTTGCTAAACCAAAGTGACATCGTCGCTATTCTCACAGAGGCGAGCGACGGCGATGCATATTTCTTACTTCGCATGGGTGGGTAAGTCAGTTTGCTTGAAATGAAGATTCAGGATTGGTCGGCTGTTAGTTGGCGGGCGGGCGGGCGGGGGCTGTTTCCCAGGCAGGGAAACTGTTTCTGTAGGTTTCTGTTGTCCCAAGCAGTTTTTATGAATACAACACTCCTTCAAAGTAATAAAATAAAACTATTATTTGTATCATTGTGAGTGGTATTGGGTACTTATAAGTCCGGGGATTGGGGGAAACAACTTTCAATGGAGTGTTTTCAGTTTACACCACGGGGACCAACTTTTTTGAGCGCGCATTTTGCGCAAAAAAAAATCAATATCACAATCGCCAAAATCAAGAGTCATTTCCCCATGAGACAAGAGACAAATATAGAAAAAACAACAGCAACAGCAGCGGCATGGCGTTAGGTCGACGACACCAGAGCCAACACCAAGCACTAATACGAATTCGCTCTCTCCTCGCAATTCAATTACAATGCCACAAACATAACAACAAACATAAGTAAGTGCAGCTGGTAATCAGTTGTCATCCATGGTTATTGTATACAAACTTACCTGCCGTCTCAGGCTCTGTTTTTCAATTGCTGATCAGTCCCGATGCGGTCTTTTCAGTCAATACTGCAGTTCCCTTGACTATTGTATTGACACTGTTGACTATTTGTTATTGTAATCAATCAATTCATTAACACTATTATTTTTTGTTTTCCACTTGCGCAGTGCTGTTATTAAATAATAGACGACACTACGAAATTCGACAATACAAACAATTACAACACAGGCTGAAAAATAAAATTTGATTGAAAGGACCAGGTGAGCCATGCCATGTTATATCTTTTGGGACACATATTTGGTTGGAAACCTCGATTAATATAACCTGCCCTTTTCGAAACATTCACTGCCCTTTCATTCCCCCCTCTATCAGATGTGACCAATGCAGACGTGATTGTTTCGCATCGGCTGAATCGTCAATTGCTATTGGCGTAGTCAGGCTGCAACACTTGCTGTCTTCTGTTTGTGTAGGCTGCCATCCATGTCCTATATCCTTTGTCGTAAATGTTCAAAAAAGGTATGACTGCTCCATCAATTAGGTCCTTTTCTTGAAAACCATTTTGGTCATCTAAATATCCTGCCCTTCTGTTATAATCAGAGTCACTGATGGCGCCAGTCCACAGATGATAAGTGCCAAGCCAAACACAAAGTTGTGTGAAAATTCCTCCTTGAAGCAGTTTTTGGCGTAATATGAGCTGTAAGTAACTCTTTGAAGTAGGGCATCAGAAAAACGAAAAGCCGACACCCCAGTCATATCCCACATTACTGGTCTCAACCCTTTGTATTTTCCCCCCCATTTTTCCTTTCGCAATAATTTATCTTCGGTGTATCATGCATACATGGGCCAGACATTGCGGCATTTGTTTTCTGATACGTATTTATTGTGGATAATTTGGTCAAGTTTGGAGGTACTTGGACCGTATAATTTTGTTGCATCTTGCAATCGTGTCAGAGTCTTCCCCCATTTGTATTCGAAATGGAAAAACCATTCCTCAAACCAGGTAAGAGATGATGTTCTATGCTGAATATTTTCAAATTCCCCATTGCAGACAATGAAGATATACGCCAGCAGTGACGCTAGGTTTGGAAACCCTGTTTGTCTTTTGACTTCACTGTCAGCAATGTTTATCGAGACTTTTGGTTTATCATTTTTGATTAAACGCAACTTGGGTTTTGATTTTTCTGGCAAAGGAGTGCTACTGAAGAAATCTCTGTTCGGTAGCTTCAGACTGGTTGTGGGGGGTTCATGGATATTAAGGCTGGCTGCTTTTTTTCACGGATGAGTTTATTGGAATGGAACTGGATTTGTCGTTTTCCTTGCTCTGCTGTTGAATTAGAAACATTGTCTGAACTACTTCAGACCTGGCTTTGTCTAAATCCAGTTCTAATTTTTTGCGCTCCACATGTGCTGCTGCCAATAAAGACTCAAGCCTTTTTGTTTTATTCGATGGCTTCGTTGGTTTTGTAGACTTCATTTCATCTGCTACTTTGGCAACACTTGGTTTCTTTATCAGCACAGTTGCATTTTGCAAGTATTTTCTGATTTGTCCATCATTTCCCAACCCATTGGATTCTTGCAATGACAGAAGAGAATTCAATTTAGGTCCAACAGCAACGGGTAAAACAAGCGTGTATGTTTGACACAATGTCTTGCCCTCGTGACTTATTTTTTTGGATTTTGTCACCTGTTCAAACTCATGCATCTCACATATTGTGTATTCCTTTTCATTGGTTCTTTGTTTACCGCAACAATCCAACAGCTCACGTCGTAATAAAATTTTACCTTCCCTCCTAATGACGCTTTGCTTTTTCCCATTTAAAGACAACAGAGCAGGAAACTTCGTAATCTTATGAAATTTGACATTGGGGTGGTTTAGGTTATGGACTGGACACCCAAATTTGGAGCAATGAGAGCTGGGGAATTTGTACTTCTTTTCTTTTTTTCGTTTTGTGTTGTTGCATGGCAAAGATTGACCTTTCCTTTGCAAGAGTTTAGGCTCTGCTTTCTTTGTGCATTTTGGCCGTGGACCACTGGTTGGGCTTGGAACTTCTTTTCTTTTTGAACAAGAGGCTTTTAGATTCAAGTCCTGCTTTGGTGTTTGGTTGAAAGAACATGCTGTTGTGAGATCTGTGAGTTTGTCCCATTCTTTTCTAATTTGATGTGATGTTTGACTCTTGGTGTGTGCATTTGTTTGCATTTGTTCTGCTCTCATTTTGAGCAATCTAAATCCTACTGCGTCGTCTTCTTTTACTTCAAACCCAATGGCTTTCATAAGCATCATGACTCTTACATAGTTTGGTTGCAAATTGAGATTGGACGGTGACAAAATGGAGGCAATGGATTCAGTTGGTGATGTAGCTGGTTTGTCATGATGGGAAGCTTCATTTTGTTCAACAGTCTTATCTTTTTTATCATCACTTTTGCTTTCTTTTCAGATGACATGAACAAAATGTCCGAAATTGGCCCAAGTTCTGATGCTTTTGCATGCAATTTGATCGGTTGATTCCACTCTTTTCTTTGTTTGGTCCCGACAACAAATCTAATCAGTAAGTCATTTAAATTCCTTTCTTCTTTTGTTAGTGCATCCACAGTCTCGCCTGCTGCTTCCATTAGGATCATGACACTTCCAATGAAACTGTCACTCTGCAAGTTTTCCCACTCGTCCTCTCCGTCCAATGTATCATTCACAACAGCACACAGTTCATGCAATACGTGCTCTGCCAAATCTTGAGAAAGTAAGATGGTAAAGAGTTATAGAAGTGGCAGATTGTGGATGCATGACACTCGTTCATCATCGTGAGATCCGCACTGGCAAGTACATTTGCAACACAATGATTTTGTTTTCGTTGCTGAAACCGAAGTCTCATATGTTTGATTTTTCATTGAAGCAGGTATTACGGATGATAACTTAATGCCGGCCTCTTCTTTGAACATGAAGAATGTGACACAAGAGCCAACCAATGACAGAGCACGACTGTTGGCTGCATGTCTAATACAATGCTCAAGTAGTCTGTAATCGCTGTCGATTCTTGAGTTTTTGACGAAGTGTACAAACATCAAAGGTATGATGTCAAATATTGCTGGATCTTTTATCCATTCCATTCTCTTGTCACCATCAAACCTTACAAAAGCTGCTAATAATTTGATGACTGCTTTTATAGATGAAGAAGTCAATGATGGATTCGTAATGAATACTCCATCGTCTGATAGGTCGACTTCCATTATTTTTGACCATTTGTCGCCTTTGTCCATGTCTGAAGTTGGAAATGTAGGAAACTGTACGGTTGATTCCATACTTCGATAGTCTTTTTTGAACTGTCTGAAGTTGGAAATATAGGAAACTGTACGGTTGATTCCATACTTCGATAGTCTTTTTTGAACTGCATCATTTCATACGCGTCTTTGACCTCAGGTAAGGTGAGTTGGTCAGTGCTGTCGAACCCGTAAGTTGTAGCTAATATTTGTCTCATTTCTGCAACAGATTTTTGATTTTCGTTCGGTAAATGCCCCGGCATCAAGACTTCAGCACAGTAGCATGGTAAGCATTACAAATGCATTTCGATTTGTTCTTCACAATGCTTACAAACTATTTCGTTGCATTTATGGCAGATGCTGAAGCCGGTTTGTTTCAAGAAGTTGTGTTTTCCTCGAACGCTTTTGCATTCAATGACAGGTGGACCGTCAATTATTGTTGTCATTGAGGTAGCAAATTCTCGAAGATAAGATTCAATTTCTACTGGATTCTCTCCTAAGTAAGTTCGGTGAGTAATGTTGTTTGTGCTGTTGATTGTCATTTGGTTCGTTGGCTTGTAGATTAATGCATGAATGAGAGTTGAAATAACGTCCGTCGTCAGATTTGTAGATTCGGCCATGTATTCTGATAGTTCTTTGTACATGTCAACATCTGACTTTGTTTTGATTTCATTCAATTTAGTCTCCAACCGAGAAGGTCCTATTCCATTGATTCCTTTCAAGTAAACATCACAACCCATCATTGTCATGAGGATGGCTCTCACTCTTCTGTCCTCTATACCTTCAAATATCGGGTGTTGCGCAGAAACCAATTCTACAGATTCCCTCAACTTATTGGATAGAAACTTCATTATACTTTGCAGTGTACTTTTTGAAGTACTAGCAAAGGTGAGTTTGCTTTGAGTGAATTGTTTGATTTGGATACAAGATGCGCCAATCAAAATTGGAATGTCTGAGTCAGTACTCATTACCATCGTTGTTTGATTTTGTAACACTCTGCCAGCTATCAATGTATCTGCCTGAAATTCTGCCTTCAACACATTGTCAATAAACCCACCAGCATCATTGACTGTGTGATATCTGTTGCTTTCAATTTCTTCTTTGAGGATGTCAGCAAAATTGTGAGGAATTGATTTTGTGGATTGTGATTCGTTCGTCTTGCACGTCTTTTCTTTTTTCTTCATTGACTGATCTAACTTGAGCTATTCTGTTGATGTCAGAGCTTCTGTTGAAAGTTTGCATTTGATGGAACGAATTTCTTTTCGAAGAACTAACAAAGATATCCTACACTTTTCACGATGAGCTGCTCGTGATGCGGTTGCTTGCTTACAGTCCGGACGTTTTCTGTTGCATATGGGAACTACTTTGAACCCACATTTTGGCCATTTGCTGTTGAGATAATTCATAACACAGCTGGTTGAGCTGTTTGTTTTGCTACCAACTATGAAAGCTATGTTGCTGCAATCTACGTTGATTGTTGGGCGTTGTAAGTTTAGCTGTGACGCCAAACCTCATCCGATATCAACGACATCAGCCTTGGAGAGGCCCATTTAAACTGTGTAGGGTCTTGCTTCCTTGGAGGACTCCCATTGCATCGAACCTAGCATCTAGAATGAAAATGCTGCCGTCATTGTTAGTGTTGGGTTCATATAGTCCGTTAATGATTGCTATTTTGAAGCAAGGTTTAAGTTCCATTGTGTCACCAATGACAAGGTTTTCTAGTTATTTGAATGGTTTTTGGGTACCGTGTGTTTAGATTTAGTTACAAGTAGATGTTTCAATTAATCTACTAAGAAAAACAGAAATGAAAACATGTGCATTTATTTATTTTTAGCAAGCTGGTACCCATTTGTGGAAACTGAAAACACTCCATTGTGAATGTTTTCAAAAAATAAGATTGAATCCAACTACACCTTTTTTCAAATATCAAGCTTTAGCAGATCAGTGGATCAACCTTTCAGGACAAAAACACAATAAGCAATATGAATTAGCTCAAATTTGAGTCTATCTAATCTGGATCACAGAAATTAAATCTTCCTAATCTGGATCATGCTTTGCAGTCTTAACTAATCTGGATTGTGTTGTGTACAGTTTAATTATTTGCTTATGATCCATGAAATCTCAGAAACTTGATTTGTTCCATGTAAGCTAAATTTTTTATAGTCCAGTGAGTAAAGCTGATTATTTGGTGTAAGGGTCCATATTGTATTGAAATATTATGTATGTGGGAGAAATGATCCAGAAAGCTTGAAACCTGAGGCACGCACAGATTGGTTTCAATGAATTTTACAGCAACTTTTGTTAAATATGTTGGTCACCTACAGCCCCACAATGAGGGTACAATACAATGACAAATTAAAGTAAAATACAAACTGAAGACTTATTTATGCAGGAGAATGAACTATTAATAATATAATCTCCTTAAAAACATGTTTCCCAAATGAAATATTTCCATGAGCCATGGCATCATAATATTGTAATATAACATACTGCTAAACTACAAGATCCAAATAATCTGAAAGTGACTTAGCTCTGAAAAATTCCTACCACAACAAAAATAAACTGAAATGAGGCATTATATTTTTTGGTCCCAAAAACACCAACTGCATTTTTTCTGATGCCAGAACTTGGCTTTAAGTCCTACCCCCCCCCTTCATTTTTATACCATCATTATGTTTGTTCTGAGTTCCTCCTGTGTGGTACAATCATAATCCCCCTCAAGAATCATAAACAAATCTCATTTACATCAGTCTAAACATCCAATTGACAATTCACAGTAGCTCACTCAATAGAGTACTTACACTTACAGGTTAAACATGAGGGCCTGGGTTTATTTCCCATTGCTTGTGTTCCCAATCATGAGGCTATAGGATCCAACTCCCTTGTCTGTTTCTTTGTAGTAGTATATGCCTTGGGAGTAGGGCTGTGATAATTTTGGGGGAAATTTTTGGCATTTGTGTGGGGAGTCCCCATATTATTTCATATATCGAATTGGTGACATTTAATTATCTATTCAAGAAATGAGACAGACAGGCCAAATTTGTCTATTTTTTTGAAGTAAATGTGCCCCCCCCACACATTCAAACTAAAAACAAATGCTATGTGGGAGAACCATGAGTTTTCAAGGATGTATGTTAGACTCACTTTTTAGCTTGACACCCTGTTATATTTAGAGAAACTCTCTTTGATTTCATCATGTAGCAATTTTTAATGTAAAATCTTGTCAATTTTTGATGATGGTGTCATCCAATATTGAAAGATGAAGACTTCATCTTAGTTTTGACAATTATAGATGTACACAATAGAAAAATCTATTTTTTACTAGCTCAACTGCCTAGATATGTTCCAATGAGTAACCTTGGTGAGATGAATGCTTATCAAACAAATGCAGACCTGCAGCAACAAATGCTCTAGAATCTCTGGCTGAGACAAATGAACAATAAAAACAGCAGTCTAACTGCTCCAAACAACTATTCACAGTAGATCAGTAAATAGAATGTATGTTTGTTGAACATGGGGTACTGGGTTCATTACATGGCACAAATTTTTTCAATATCAATTCTCATGATATGCAACCATGAGGCTGTGGGATCTGATTCCTTTCTTTGACTTAAAGAATTTAAAAGTAGAAATAAAATGAATAAACCCTAGATGAAGTTGCTGTCTTCTAAACATCTAGGTTAGGAGTTATCCTATTACTGCCAACAACTGCTAAGTAATAGGATAACTCCTAACCTAGATGTTTAGAAGACAGCAACTTCATCTAGGATTATTCATTTTATTTCTACTTTTAAATTTTAAATATGAAATTATGAAACAAAGCATTTAACAATAAATTTAATTGAATTAGCTCCCAAATTAAATCTATTTTCAATACCCATCTCTTCTAATATCTTCCTAATGGTGACTCACTTCATTCAGCTTGCTGGCCAAGGCCACCTACTGCCTACTTACTTACTTACCTAGGCAGGTAGGTACTCTACTACATACATTGTTCTAAAAATTATAATTATGTACTTGCAATATGGTAAAATACTACAGTGCTATCTGATGCTATCATCTGATACACACTTATTTTGGCAAAAAATATTTGACAATGGCTGAGATCCACCATCTTTCACCCTCACGATCTCGGAACACACCGCTGTTGCAACAAATTGTGCAACCGTGACGTTGTCTGATGCCTCAAAAGAAGCATCCAGACACTTTTTTCCAATGAACATCATTGTTCCCTGAAAAAATTATGCCCTCTCCACCTTGGCGGCATCAGTGGTGCCATCAAAAAATTCCAAGTAACCCAACACCCCCTTATTGACTTTTGTCATCTTGGCAATTCCTGTTGTCCCAACAAATGGACCACTGCAGATTTCATCCCAAACACTTCAAGAAGCAGTTGGGACTTCAATTCCCATCAAAATCAACAAGCACAGACAAAATGTACAATCCAACACCTTCACCAATCTGCCATCAACCACACTTTGGTTGTCAAGTCTGCCAAGATGTTCCACCACAACCATATCTTTCTTTGCCTTTTTAGTGATGTGGCGACAAATTTCATGGCAAATGGCCACAAAAATGAAACATGCAGCAACATCTGCTGCAGAAACAACAGTTTCAGCAACTGCAGCCACGGCAACATTAGCCGTGACATTGTTTGTTGTGTCCCTTGACAACAGCCCAGGGACAAGCCGTTCTGAAATGGCTGTGGTGCCTGTAACAACAGCCATAGCCAAACTGTTTGTGGTGTGATCTGGCACAGGAAAAACCAATAACAGTTTCAGCAAACAATAGCCATCCAATAAGCCACGAGCTTGTTGCATTGCAACTAACAATGTTTGTTTGGCAACTGTGTTGCATGTTTTGAAAAAATGTAAGAGTTTTTGTTGAGCTGCAAAGGAGCAACTGCATCCATATTTGCACTGAATTAAAAGAAAGATTATTTTAGGCATCTGCCTTGAATTTGGCAATGGGATGCCCTTTGCACTGGCTTACCATTGCCAATTGTTAGACTTGCTATTGTCTAAGCTTGTTGGTGAGTACAGTCAGCAGACATGATGCTTGTTTTTGGAAAAAGGTAAATGAAATCCACCTTATTTGGCAATGGGATGCCCTTTTCACAGGTGTGCCATTGCCAACAGTTACCTCTACTTAGCAGTGTCTACGCATATTGGTAATGATGATTGCCTTGGTTTATGCAGGTCAAGGCACAATTCTCGTGTTTAATTTTTTATAAAGGTGAGTGAGTAGTAAGTAGGTACCATGGTATGATAATATGGTAGTTGTACTTACTCTGTAGAGTAGTACTATCTACTTATTAGGTACCAAAATGAAGCCATACTTGCTCATAAGTAGGTCGGTAAAGGTATTTGTGAAAAGTGGTATTATGATTTTTTAATTCTTTTTAAGCAAGAAGGTAAGTAAGAACTATATAATTTATGTTGTAGCAAAACATGACAGCTTTAAGTTTGTGTTGGTTACAAACAAAAATATCCACCAAAATGAATTTTGATGCATACTAAACAGGTTGTATCAATTGTCCACAGTATTTCTTCAAGAGTGCTCTTGACCAACAAGTGACATTGCCACAAGGAAAACAACTGTTTAAACTAGGACCAGTGTCACATTTGCATAAGGGTCAGTTAATTAATTTCTTTGCACAACCTGTAGCTGTGGGTGCCATTTCTTATTGTTAGTCTTGGTGCGACTTTGATTAAGGCTCAATTTGAGAAAACAAATTTTGCTAATAGTGCTTGGGGTGAAGAAAGTAATTTTGCCAACAAGGGCGCATGTGATTGTGACACTGTGCATTGCAAAATGGGTTATATGCATTCCGGATCTTAAAAAGTCTTTTTTGGAAAATATATTGGAACAAAGAAATGTTTAAAACTGTTTTAGGAAACGTAAACCCTTATACGATTTAAAAAATTGACGTCAATATAACAAATAACATGTAGGAATAAAAAAACACATTTCAATTAATATATTCCTTTAAACATTTTAAAACTGATATGGGTATATAAAATTGAACAATCGGATCCTCTTTTTTGTCTTTCGTAAAGGGATTGCTAATCCTCTTATCAACAGTTTTAACAATCCATAATCAAATTTAATATAGAATTAATTGGCAATTTCTGCTTTCATATCCTCCAATTTCTATCAATTTTACAAATCCACTAGGATGATTTAGTGTTGTTTAGTGTACCACAAGTACCTCTATTGTACTAAGTACCTTAGCATAATAGGTTCCCTGAGACTTATCATCACAATCCTTACACACCACACCACAGATACCTGATAAAATAAAAACATTCCAGATCTCATCTAGTTGTACGTTAGAGTGTAAATTCCTGTTTTTCAAAGATTATACCACACCACAGATACTGGATAAAAGAACATCGGAAAATGATTTTTTTTCTTCGGATTTTGACTGTCTCGCAATTCTCACATCTGAAGCAGAGAAAGTATTACCCTCAAAATCATGTCAACTAGCCTCCGCTTTGCTGCGGCTAGCGCCTTTGGCAAAACCTTTTTATTTTTATTTTTATTTTTATTTTATTTTCATTTTCATTTTTTAATAACATGATTTAGGAATAGAGGGAGTAATGATCGGATAGTACTCCATAGTCTAGCTACTACTAAGATAGGTAGGATAGACATAGAGTAGAAGAAGTGACTAGAGTACAACTTATCCTAGTAGGACTAACACCCCCCCACACTTGAAGAATGGCGCAGCCATTCTGAAAGTGTCAATATAAAACAAAAAGGGACGATAGAACTCCGAGAAAAATAAACACATAACCAAGCGACTGAGATGCAACAATCTACTAAATAGGTCGTCACCAAGAAGAGAATTGTTGTATCCCAAATGAAGAAGAGCTATTGTATAATAAAATCCCAAGAGAAAATAAAATAAAGCCAACTCCAAAAAGAAAAGAAAGGCACAGGTCCAAAATGATTGGAGCGCTGATGCAGCATTGTTGTTGTGTCAAGGCACTTCCCATAGTGCACAATAAAATAATACAATGATGGGAACCCCCCCATCATTCCATATCCATCTCATTTCATGTAAGACAACCGAGTCAACCCTTTTATAGGTGGTGGTGGCTGTGGTTGGGGCGCACCACTTGTTTTCATACGAGCTTGCTCGTATTCAAGTCGAAGTCTGGCAGCAAATCCATTGGTTGGTTTTGAAATAGGAGATGGAGGATTTTGTTGTGGTGGTGGAGTAGAAATAAATTTTATTGACCCAGGTGGGTCAATGGACGTAGTGGTGGTGACGGATGCATCCCCATGATGCACCTGTTGGGTTTTGTTGGTGGAGTTGGAATCGGTGTTGGAGGTGAAGAGTGCATCACCCTGATGCACTCTTTGGGACCTGATGGCTTTGTCACACCTGCCATCAAGTCCCATGGCCGTCACCCTACTCCTGTTGTGACGGCGTGGTCGTCGTGGCGGCAGTGCGAGACCACGGTCTCGGAACGGGTGATTCGTTGGGTTCAAGTTGAACCGACGACGATCCCGGTTCCTGCGACGGCGGCGACGACGACGGTGGTGGGCGGGCAGGGAATCCATCCTCTCAGAGAGGGATGAAAACCCTTCTCCGTTCTTGAGCCCACGGAGGCGACGGAGAAGTGGGGTGCGGCGGGCCCACCGAACGATGGCTCGAGCAGCCATCTTTCGAGCGAATTGCTCGACCAACCAACCCCATGTTGGTTGGGGCCGCATCCCATTGATGGTGGCCTCCATCTTTGGCGTGGAGGCATGAGAGGGAGGTGGGAGGGACAGAAGCTGCTGTATTTGATGCTTGAAGAGCATCTTGGCGGTCGGCGGGTAGTAAACTGCCGATCCGCGGTCTTCTCGTGCTGCCTGGAGGTCGCAGACGTGTGCCCGAAAGGCACGGACCTCCTCCTGAATTTGCCCCACCAGGGCAGCACCAGAGACGTGAAAAGGGGGTGTCAGCTTGGCTGCTGAACATCCCCATTCAGTAGCTTGAGCCACCCAATGCTCACCGAGCTGACGGAGGGTGGTCTCGTCAAGATCGGCACGTTTGCGTGCCGTCTCGAGGTACTGTTGCAACTTGGTAAAAACCAAGTTCACAGCAGCTTCTGACGATGACTCTTGAAGCCGCCACTTCAGCAGGTGCACCAATGTGTGCCCTGCTACTTGCAATGTTGCAAGAGCCTCATGCTGGCTTGATGCCCAGCATTTGGGAGGTGAGGCAGGCGAAGTCATTGTCGAATTACGCTTGTTGCGATCGAGATGATGGCTGCTGTAGTTCCCGCTTAAAATTAGAGCAGGGGCAGCAGCCACTGTAGGAAGGCGTAATTGGTAAGTTAACGCCGAGAGACTGGCCAAATTGAAGGGGCTCGTCCGTTTCGGTTGGTCTTGGGGAGTCTCTCGGCAAGGCAGTGTCGGAGCTTAGAATTTAACTTTTAGCCCCCACACTAAATAATCAATAGTTTTTGGCTTGGTGGACAGGCTTGATGTACGACACTGCTGAAAATATT
>JALLOT010001808.1:0-14087 GCA_036939595.1 Thalassiosira livingstoniorum | reverse complement strand
GTCACAATCATAAATAAACTGTATTATGAAGTGTATTTAAAGGTATTTTCCCATAATGTTCACTTATACAAAAGCCATAAGCATTCAAAATGAAACTTATACCCACTTGGGAGTTGGGAGGGTTCTTAGGTTGTAGCAACACATGATTACCAATACCAAAGTGTAGGAGAAAATGAGGATGATACTGATTAAAAATGATTTTATCAACTAAAAAAGGTGGTCAATAATCCTAAGCTCAATGTTTCAATCCCATGTCCATTAAGTGCACAAGGTTGGAATGCTCAGTTGCCTGTCTTCCCACAAATCACTTGTTTCAACTTGAGACTCATTCCAGCTTCTACTTGGACATGAACCCACAACACCTTATCACAATGAGACAACCCCTTAGAGCTTGCTCAGCAACAGTTGAAACACCCATTACTTTTGGAAAAGTCATCAGGAATGTAATATATGTTTTATTTCCAATATAGTGCAATTATCACTTCTTGACAGCTTGTGCTTGGTAAAAAATTGCTTGAAGGAAAAACAGCAAATAGCTATCCAAAAATTGAATGCAGAAAAGTTTGGCTTCTATCCTAAGGGTAATCATGGTATCAGATTCATTAATGTATTGGTGCAAAGTTACAGCCTCTTTTGTGTCATGATGCAGTGATGATTTTTGTGGGGCTCAAACCCATGGACCAAGTTTGGAAGATGATTTTGTTGAGCTTTCTTCTGCACAATTTTGTGCAATGTATGCCCTTGGAATATAAGTCAAACAACTGATGACGGTTTTTTTTGCCAATAGTTTTGTTGAATTCTCTGGCCTGCAGTTGTGTTTGTGTTACAGAACACTAATCAATTTACTAAGTAAGTATGTCAGAAAGTGTAGGATGCAGAATATGTTTGTTGAAATTAAATATTCTTTCATCTCATCTTAAAACCTTATTGGTAACTTATGGAGTGTATGTGATCCCATTTGTTCAGGCCATGTGTCAAATGGACTGGTATATTTTTATAAACAATGCTAAATTCTGGACAGTACAAGATGCACGATCAACACCCAAAGAACTACAACAAGATACTCAGATTTTTCTCATACCAGCTGGAGAAATTGAGATATGAAAATATTACATTGCAGAAAAAAATAGAAATGAAATTTGTGTTCTGAAAATGATGGTGATGGACAAATCTCTTATTCCAGGCATTCATCACTGTATAACTCATTATCTTGTTTGAGTGAATTTTACAATTAACATTCAACATTATCAGGTATGGATATTGATCTCATGACCAATGACAGAAAATCAATCAACTGGCAGAGGGAAAAGGTTAAAAATGGAAATGGGAAGAACCTTGTTCCCAACAGAACCCAAGACCATAAATAAAAAATGTTTCATGATACAATACAACTTTTGCCAATGTTGGATTGGATGATGAAATCAGGTGAGTAAGTGTGTGCATTGATCAACTCCTCATACAGATGGTCACTTTCTTTTTTTCTGTTATCTGTCTACAGGATGTATCTTAAGATTCAAGAGACAGTGACAACCCTTGCCTAGTTGATCAAATACTTTCAACTCAATTTCTCTGTGGGTTACATTACCCACTTCCTGGGCTACATAGAATTCATATGCAACAAGGACAGTACCAGTATGAGCCAAGTGTGCACCACAATTCAGTACAACAGCAACCAGGAGCTAGCAGTGACTGGTGATAAATGACTGAGTGGTAGGATAGCCTCTGAGTTTGCAGCAAGTAGACATGTAACCTCAGGTGACCTCCTTTGTAATGTCATGGAAATTTGAAAAATAACTTCCAGTTTCGTATGAATTATTAGAAAATATTCTCAAGTAAATTGACCAAACGCCATACCATGAAACAATTTACCTGCATTTCACAATTTTTTGAATCTACTCAACAATGATTAGATTCATAGGTACAGGGAGTTCCATTTTTGAAGGTGGATCTGGATACATTTCCAAGAGAAAATTTCTGTTTTCCAATGCCAATACAGTGCAATCATTTTTCATATTAGGCTGATTGCTGTTTGGAAAATGGAATCATTTGGTCTAGAACCTGCATCAAACTGTTGAGAGTAGTAATTACATGTAAAAAAGTTTTTAAGTCTTTACAGCTTATATTCTCAGTGATGTTGGTGGTAGTGCATAACCTATAACAATAAATAGTTCATACACACTCCTAAATGAGTCACTGCTTTTGATTTTGTATGCCCTGGTATGATTCTTTTGCTGTTTGTAGCCCTAGAACAGAATCTTTGTTAAAAGATGATGCATCACCTATTAATACATGCAAAGAGCACTCAAATATATATAACTCTGATCTTTTTTCCTCTAGTGCTGGAGTGGGCCCCGAAAAGACTGGAATATTAAGTCCAATACTGGAGAGTTTCCATCACTTATAAGCAATGTATCTTTAACAAAACAAATCAGTATGTCACAATCATAAATAAACTGTATTATGAAGTGTATTTAAAGGTATTTTCCCATAGTATTGATTTATACAAATGCCATAAGCATTCAAAATGAAACTTATACCCACTTGGGAGGGTTCTTAGGTTGTAGTAACACATGATTACCAATACCAAAGTGTAGGAGAAAATGAGGATGATGATTTTAAACCTTGCATTTTGCTCCACATCTCATACCATTGATGCTCATTGATGGAACATCATTATTATTTGGCAGGCGCGTTTGCCACGGGCATTATGGGAAATATGCATCGCAATCATCAGCACCTTCGGATGACCCTGTTCACTGCCTTGATTGGCATCTTCCTCTGGGCCCCTGCATTTGCGGTATTTGCTAATTTTGAAACATGCGAGGGTGGGGGTTGTTTTCTCGGCAGCCTCGAGTTTGTCCGAGAGATTATGTCAAGGGCATTGGGAGATTGTTTGTGAGTATCTTTCGATTGCTTTCGATGGTATCTTCTCAAAAATACTATTCATCTCTCTCATTGCATTTGCTTCATTTCATTTTCAATTTACAGGTAAGCGTACAATCGTTACTCACCGGTGTCTTTTATCTACTCACTTCGGTAATGTCCATGGGGGGCCTATGCTGATGCACGAGACTCTAGGGTAATATTTGTTTCAATTCCTTTCTTTGAATCATCGACTTGCTCGGACTACTTGAATCAGTCGAACGACTCGAACATTGCATCATTTCAATCGTGGCATTAAGTTGTTTCGGTGTGTATAATATCACTTTCTCATCTACTAGTTGATGTTCTTTCGGTCCATTGATTTACTTTGACAGGTGGCAAAGAAAAACGCCGTTGCAATGGCCCAAGTCATGACTTCTGTCAGATGAAGTATTCTGAATAATGTGTTGCTGACGTCTTCCATCAACTCGAACAAACATCGCATCGCTCAACATTTGCCTCTGCATCGGCGGTACATCTAATGGATTTGAAATGTTTGATGGCTTCGATGTGAATCATGATGCCATGATGCCACGGAGTAAAAAAACGGACGAAAGACGAAATCTTGAGTCGTACCCTGTAGAAAGGTTTTTCGGCTAACTGTCTTTGGTTTGTCCAATCTATCTACTCATTCGAAGGAGCAAAAATCATGATGCCACGTCGTAAAAAAACGGACGAAAGACGAAATCTTGAGTCCTGACTAGAGCCGTTTTTTGCGTGAACTGTCTGGTCTGTCCAATCCACTCATTCGAAGGAGCAAAAACACCCAAATACCACTCTTTCGCCTCTCTGCTTTCGTCCACATAAAAAATGCCATTGACTTTGACAACAACATTGATCGCATTACTCTTTTCAAACAGAAGATAAATTATATCGCTTCGGGAGCATCGTTTCTTCAAAATACTCACTGAAAATGGACCCACCAGGATCATCACCGGAAAGACACGTCGCCGTGGCCAGTCGCAATCCCAAAGCCGATGATAAATATCGCGGCATTCTGCAAATTAATAAGGACCCACCAACGTCCTCACACGACAAACACGACGCCTTTGAGGGCCCAGTTGCCGGTGAAGGGGTTGAAGCATTTCTCAACCCGGGACCTGCTCAATTTGTCACGTTGTTGATGGACTTTTTAGGTTACCTCGTGGACATTTTACGCTGCCTCTGGGTCTTTAAGCACGAGGCTGCTTCCATCGTTTTCACGATTCTGATTCATTTGAAACGTGTTTTGCAAGTTATTGCTGGTATCGCAAGTCCCATTATGGAGTTCGGAAGGAAGATTACTTCGGACAAGGATGGCTCGGATGACTCTAATGACAAACCATCCAACGATAATTCAACTGCAGATGATAACGAACCCGTGGGACAACATGGTGCCGATGCTGCTGGTGGAACTTTGGCATGCGAAGAGGAAGAAGAGGACGAAGAAGAGGAGGAGGANCAACATGGTGCCGATGCTGCTGCTGGAACTTTGGCATGCAAAGAGGCAGAAGAGGACGAAGAAGAGGAGGAGGAACCGGGCGATTTGCCCGTTTTTCTAACCAAGATCAAACCGCTAAAACGAAGGGGCAGCAGACGCCGAACAATGTAATTGGGGCAGAAAGAGTTAGTTACTCAATGTGGCATGATGAAAAGGTGTTTTTCTTGATCTATTTGTTCCGTGGCGGGTGTGAAAGCGAAGAAAACTCTGACTGTGTATATGTGCATAACTCGAGTAGTAGCCCAAACAACGTTGTATTACTCGTTTTTCTTTCTTCGGATCTTCACATCACAGTTGAAATGTTTATAACTTACAGATACACCACTGCATGTGTGCTTTTATGTGAATTCAATTGTGAACCTGACAAAAGACGAGTATCGAGCCACGCCTATTTCTTTCTCTAGTGAATACAAGCACCACAGGGAGGATGCCATGCCGACGAAAGAATGGAGGAGTTGTTTGGTGGTTCGCCCGGCCATTATGCATGTGATGGATAATGTACAAGCCATTTGCCACGTCATTGGCGACATTACATGCCACTGCTTTATTTTTACATTTTGGTCGCGACTCATTGCGGCCTTGCAATAGAGGACAGTGTCACGGAAGATGCCAAAATCAGGGAAAAAAAAGCGAAAAGATCAAGAGTGTGAAGATAGAACGACTCCGAATGCCTATGCGCTTACTGTTGTGTTTGATGCCCATGCTACTGAGGTAAATGTAAAGTAATGTGTCAAATAAAGAACGACGTCAGTGTAAATGTGGAACTCGTGTCACGGAGACACTTGAAATCTTTGGTCCATTTGTGTCCACAATTGAACCGGCCTCGTCTGGTCAGGTCAAAAACCCATAGATCAGCGCTACATCCCATCCTCCAACAACACGAGAGTGCTACACACTAAAGCCGTTGCTGACATCGTGCATGCGAGAGATACGCCAAGTGAAGAAAAAGGAAAGAAACAACTCACACTTCTAACATGCAATCTAAAATAGAATAAGGAATATACATTGTTATAAATAAAGTAAAATTGCAATTCCCTCCAACTTTTGCATCGTCATGCCACGGGATAAACTTCCCAGTGACAAACATGTAACCTCATTTAGCGCGGATTCCATGACTCTCTTTTTCCACCCATAACCGTTACATAGTTACCCATCTTTCTTGCCACGCCTCTTTGTCCTCCTTGTCCTCCCTGCGCCTCCTCGCCACATCTCTTTCTCATCTTCATCTCACCAGCTCTAATCCACCTCCTCCTCTCCTCTCATCCTCACAGTTCACCCAACATCCCTCCTCAAAAACGTAATCTTCCTCCTATAATTCATCCTCTTCACCATCAAATGCGTCACATCCGCCGCACTCATACAACTCGTATCCACATCATCAATTGCCACAACAATGTCCATGGGCAATATCATGCCTTCCAATGGACTTCCTTTCTTGACTTTGTGTACCACCGGTTGGTTGTGAATGACGTCGATGGCGACGCCCACTTTGCCGGGGGGGGCGTAGCATGTTTTTTTGGTGTAGGTTATTTTGGGGGAGGGTGGGGATGTGCGGGATGTGTGGGATGTGCGTGATGTGGGTGATGAGGAATTTGGTGAGGATGGAATGTCGATAGTACCTATGTTATGTGTATGGGATGTGTGGGAAGTGGCAAGTGAGGATACGGCTGATGCCGCCGATGACACATTCTTGGTAAAGTCAATTTCTTCAATTCCATCATTCCTTCTTGAACCTGCACCATTTGCACCATTGGCATACTTGGATTTGTATTGCTCCAATTTACTTGGCAGGGGTGGGAAGGCCATACTGGGCGGTGGTGGAAATATCGGTGTTGATGTATCAGTGGCATTTGTAGCATTTGTGGAATGAGTACCTCTGGAGGAGGGAGTTTGATTGGTTCGATTCATGAAGGATTTACTCATGGTGGAGAAAATACTTGGATGGCTTGACGACTCGGAATACGAATGCCCCGATTGATGTGATTGGACTGATTGCTGGGCCATGAACGAGGGTGGCCGACTGGCAAACGATCTCACAGTGGAGAAAATACTGGCATGCGCACCCTGGCTTGCAGGACTGCGATTTCCAGGATGGAGGGAGGCCACATTGGAAGCTGCACAGGTGGATGCCGAAGAAGTTGCTTCATCCATGGCACCACCGCCACCAATGGCACCACCACCCATGGCACCATCGGCATACTCGGCATCGACATCAGCATCGACATCTTGCTGCCAAGGAAAGAAGGAAAAGTCATCCTCTGGGGCCTTGGAGTACAGTATTTTGAGTGATTTGATCGAATTGTTCGGGTTGGAGTAGCTGGAGTAGCTAGAGTTGCTTTGGGCGCTTTGGTTGATGCTTTTGACGCTTCCTCCATGGGTGGCAGCATTGGAGGAGGCAAGTTGTCGTGACTTCCATGCGGCTTGTCGGAATTCCTTCTCCTTGCTGAAGAAACAACACACGGAGAGAGTGAGATGTGGCTCTTTCAATCCATGTAAACAGACACACACATCTAAACAACATCTAAACAGACATAGAAACAAACATCGAAACAAACATCTGAACGGCAGAATGACATAAAGACTCACCGGTAGAATTTGAGCGAGGCAAACATCAACACTACAAACGCCGCACCACCGACGACTATGGCAATGATGGAAGCCACATTCATCGACATACCGGGACTGTCTTCCCCATTGCTACTACCATTGCCTTCGTTTGCACCCATGGCACCAACTTCAACCCCATCGACTCCGACAGCATTAAGATCACCATTATTGGCGTCATTTCCACCACCTCCGACATCATTACCACCACTGACTCCACTGACCCCATTGACACCCTCCACCCGCACAAACTCCAAATCCTCAAAGTACTCATCCCCCGTCTCCTTCAAATACTGCAATAGATGCAATTGAAACTTGTGCGTTACGTGGATTAAGATTTTTTTGAAGTTGTCGTTGGTCAGTGTTGACAATGTAGATGTCGATAGTGTTGACTTGGTGGATGAGGAAGAGGAAGCTTGGCTGCTATCATCTGTGTTATTGGCTATGGGAGCGCGTTCGGCAGTGATGAGGAGATTGAACAATTGTATATTTTCATTGGCATTGACCGTATTTCGAGCGGTGTCGGATAATTGCCGTGTCGAATCCAACCGTCTCTCTCTCCTCCCCCGTCTCCCTAGACCCCTTTCCAACCGCTCCTCAAAAATATCCACACTCAACAGCACCACATCATAAACCTCCTGATCCTCAAAAATCTTTTGAAGGAATTGCAAATACTTTTTTTCGAAGAAGGTTTGTCGCGCGGCGTTTATGGAGGTGGGTACCGGTGAGAGGGTGGTGGAGAGGGTGGCGGATAGGAAGGGCGATTGGGGCGATTGAGGTGATTGTGATGAGGGTGATGTGAGAGAAGATAGGGTTTGAGCATTTTCGTCAATTTCGTGTTGTATTTCGTGGAGGACTACTTTTTGAAGGGTTCGTTCTCCAAGTTTGGCAGTTTCAAAATGAGTTTCGGAATGAGTTTCGGAATTGGCGGCGGTGGCGGTGGCGGTAATTTGGGTAATGTGATTTGAATGGAGGGCCCACTGGGCGAGAAGGGCGAGTACTACATTCGTCGCCCTCATTGTTCAAATATAATGATGGAATGCTCGTCTCGTGTGTTGAATGTATTGCCTGTGTTGCCTATATTTCCTGTGGCTGACGTGCAAGACTGCAGAGCCCTCACCAAAGTGTACCAGAAGTTCACCAACGTTCACCCGGTAGACTCCGGACTGCACCAAGAAAACCAAGTCTCTATTCTACAAAGCCTGTAACCTCGACAGTCTGCTCTTTGTCGATGTCAATATCTGAAATTATACTTGCACTTTTCTCACTTTGTTGGATCTTTGCCCTCCCTGCTCCCCCTTGTTCCTCTTTGCTTCTCTTCTCTATTCGCTGCTTTTATTCCCTCTTCCCCGCTCTTTTCCCAATGCTGTCGAATTCCAATAATCCAATAATCCAATAATCCAATAATCCAATATTCCAGTACTCCAATAGTCGTAGTTCAATATTCCAAGAGATGGATTTTCTCAATTTTCTCAATTTTCACAATCTTCTCCTCGTGAAACTCTCGCTGATTTGTCAAGTCAAGAAGGAATGGAGGGGATAGAGTTCCTCCAAGTACCTCCCACTTTCTCCCGATCGAATCTGTCGTTTGTCGTTTGAGTTGCCCGTAGTGTTCGTGTAGCTCGTATAGTATGGCTCGTGTAGCTTGTGATGCTGGTGCTGCCTGCTCGTTGACTTGGTTGGATGAGTTGATCCTAGTATTGAGTACTGTGTAGGATCGATGGAAATTACGAGCTTACGATCCTCTCGCAATTTTGGCACGCAGCGTCAAGTAGTGAAAATCTGTGAAAATGCCCAAAAATGCCGGAAAATGTAGAAAACTCAGTGGGAGGACCATACAACATAGGATTTGGGCTGACTTGGACACTGTGGATGAAAGGCCATGGAATATAGAGGGGCTAATGGTCAATGGTCAATGGTCAATGGTTAATGGGGGAAAAGGTTGGGAGGCAATTAGGTTTTTGCCATTCCTCAGAATCTCATGGTGCTCGTTAATTGCGATGATCGATAATGTTGAATGATTGTGTGTGTTGTGTTGAGATGTTGCTTGCTTGGTGCTTCCAAGTTCCAAGGACGAATTGGGTGATCCTCATAAGTACTCCTACAACAATTATTTTGTGAGCAGATTAGATATAGTACCTACTTACATACTTACCCATAGTAAACAGTAAACACTCAGTATAAAATTTACGTTGGCGCAAAAATCAACGGTCAGTCAAATACCCGTTGATGGCCAATAAATTTTCAAAGGGATAATTGAATTTGATTTAAAATCAAATCCTTACAGCTGGGAAATTATTGGAAGATGAACTGATAAGAACTGATCCAAACAGAAAGTTGTGCCATTGATGGTCATTTCAACTTGAAACTATTACTTGAAATAGAATCAACAAGATTTGAATTCGTTTGAACTTCTACTATGAACTTGTTTACGAACTAACAGTACTAGTAAATTAGAGTAGAAAATTTTTTGAATAAACCGTTCGGTCATTCGAAATTGTTTAAATCTAAATAATATAAATTCATCAATGAAGATTGGCGATGAGGCAATAACCATAAATAAACTATTAGAGCCTGCGCGCAAGCATGCAGGTATGCGTGTATCTTTTTAATTTTTTGTGAAGGTGTTATTAGTTGTGCAGAAGGTCCAAGATCCAAGAAGCCAAATCACCCTCAAATGGCACATCTTGGAAAAGATAACAACTTGGAAACCACTAGTGCTACTAGAGCAGTGCTACAACCTACAATAATGATTGTAGCACCATTGGAAAGCACATAAAGTTGACCAACTATTGATAGTACTTGATTATCATAGTAAAATCATTAGTAAGTCCACTGTAAAATAATAATCATAATCTGCACATTGACTGTTCATGGTTGTTGTCACCTGTCACCTGCAATATCAACAATGGTGTCCACTTTCAATCTACTTGTTGTATAGTCATTGCATTATAAATATTGGTTGATTATTACATGTAAGTGAATGTATTGGATGAACACAAAAATTGTTGATGGAACCATGGCATCAATGATCGTGAGTATTCAATTTCTTGTTGTTAGCTAGTATCTGCTAGTATACCTGCAGCACATCAGACTCTTCACCAAGTAGAAATTGATTTTTTAAACAGCGACCATGCAACAACCTACCAGCAAAAAATAAACTATCCAACATAATTTTTATGCACATTCTAATGGTATATTTGGTGGTGGAAGATTCCAATGAGATAACCATTGAAAGAGGAAATTTCTTCATTTTTTGGGGAATTCAGAGAGTTCACACCATTTTGTGTTGTGGCAGTGCCTCTGAAAAAAAACTAAAAAAGCGCTCCCCTGGTTGCTCACAGGGTGTAATAGGGCAGAAAAAATACATCAATTACAATTCACACTAGATCTGTTTTCCATTCTTGATCAACTCATTCAAAATAAGATCATGACATAAAATTTCCCAATAAATTTATTTTTATTGAAATGTCTAAATGTCATTCAGAGTATAATTTTTACTGGGCTGTCAAATAAGAGTTTTTACTGGTATTCATTTGATCAATTATTTTTATTGTAATTGCCTGAGAAAAATTATAATCAAATCTACCATATAGATAAAAGAGTACAAAATAGTGGATAAAAAAATAGATGAAGGAGTGGGGTTCCAGCTGGGATAGCGGGTGGAGGATGAGAAATGCAAAAAATCACCCCCATTATTACTGTCTGTTAACTTACATTTATGGTGTATGAGGTCTACAAAAACATCCTAAAAAGTTATTGATGCTCTATTTGGTTATTGATGTCACAATTCACATAGTAATCTTTACTAGGTGTTCTTTTTGGGACTCAGAAGGGACTGACCTATTAGAATAACTACTAGATATTTGGTGTGTCTCCTCTGTCATGATTCTATCAAAAGAACAAAATGTGAATAAATTCAAATATCTTGATCCTAAGAAATTAATGCATCAAATTAGGATATCCAATGTTATTTTGTTGGCCACTGACAGTAACGTGTCCTTAGTGTTGGTGTCAGTGCTGGGTTGTTTCTTTGAAATTTTGTCAAAACTAAGCATTCAGTTTTCAACTCATTTTGACTCTATGGTACTTTTTCCATTTTATTGTTTTCAAACATTTTTCAGGAAATGGTAAAAATAATTAAACACTGAGGCACTGGAAATATTTTTGGAGTAGGGTGGGGACATTGATGCTTAAGAATTTTCTTCAGCAAAAAATGTTAGTTGAAAACATAGTATTGTTTTTAGAGAATTCCAGTATTGAGAAAAGACAAAACACAAAGATTTTGCAAGTGAGTATATTGATTGACTAAAAAAATAGAAAAGAGTTTATTTTCATTCAAGCATTTCCAATGGCTTGTCATCAAAGAAGGAAATATTATTGATTTATTTCATATATTCTTTTTTAAAAGCAACAGCACATCAAAAGATATGAGCAACTTGATCAGAAGACAATCAATCAAGTAGTGCATGTAAAATATTTGATTTTGTCTAAAAAATATCAGTAGCTGGTTACTTATGCGATAGAGAAAAAGAGAAAGAGATATATTTGTGTTATGATGTCTAACCAAGACTGAGCCACAATTATACAAACACAAAACCCAATAAATAACTTTAATAAAAAACCTTCAAATATAAGCCATTCTAAGCTTGCTCTTAAATAAGAGAAATTTTCTTTGGTATTTTGAAAATGATGAAGCATATATATTAGAAGAAAGCACATCCCCAAGTATAATTTTGGATATCACAAGTTGAATTCAAAAGATCAGAGATCAAAAAGGTCCATTAACAGATTTGTATAGATGGTTGTGACATTTCTACATTTCCAAAATTCAAACAAATTGGAGACTGGGGACTAATATCTTATAAAAACTTACATCTGTACATCAATAATATGAAATAGAATAGTCTGTCTTGATTGAACCACATGTGGTTGACAAACAATAGATGAAAATATCATACATAGAGCCATTGAAAAAAGTCAATTCTTGCAAATGAAGCTATAGAATTTCTGAATGAGAATTCTCATTAAAAACTAAGAATTTTCCAATTTTAAAATATCAATGATGCTTAACAAATGTACCAATGACAGACAATTGAAAAATTTTGTTCTATGGATATTTCTACCAGAGGAGATTGTTATTAAGTTTTTAATTAGTATATAGTACAAAGAACCCTGTCAATCATACCAAGCTGAACAATAGAACTAATATTATGTTCTTTAATTTGGAAGAGATCATTCTGAACTTAAAATACCTCTACTTTTATAAGGCATAACTTCAATGATTTTGGATATCAGACAAAAAATAATTTTCTTGTGTGTTATAATTCAAATTATACTTAAATATGAAATTTGAAATTTTAAGTTTATTCAAATTCATACAAATAATTAATCTTTACCATTTAAAAGCAAAAGCTATGAATCAGTTTTTGAATTTTAATTACAGATATTAAAAAAACTGAATCTTTGAATAGAGTTGAATCATCATTGAATGATTATATGTACACTTTTGTTGTCACTTCTAGTAAACTATTTTTTTGTATTTAATCAAAAAGAACCAATAGTTCTTTATGTTAAGCCAGATTTGATTGATAAAGTACTAATTAAGATATAAAATAAGAGTTGAAAGAAAAATTCATATTCTAAGAATACAGGCTAAAATGAATTTGTTTTTATTCATGCTTACCATGCAAATAATTTGGTTGCTGACTTTCATTCACTGTCACGTGACATCCTTGTTAAATTCTTTGATGAAAATTGAGATAATTTATTAATATTATTGCTTTTAATGTAAAGATTTTTATGCTCTTAAAGATATATTTTTGTTGATATTATTTCAAACTTTGGCTGAAAATCATCAGATAAATGCAGAAATCATTGGTAAGGAAATGGATTTTCAGAGATAATCAGAGCAGATGATTTTGACTTTGTCACAATAAATAATTCATTAGTAGCTACATATTTATACTTTTTAAGAAATTCTCTGAATAATTTATGAACATAGTTTATTGATACTGTTTTGACAGGTGGGATTGATTGAAATGATAAGGATTTTCATAATGGATTTGCTGTGTTTCTTGCTTTAGAATTAGGAATAGGAGAGTGTTGTAAATATTTAATTGGGATAGAATTTAAGAGTTGATTTCAGTTTTCATTATCCATATAACTCAATTTATTGAGTGTTATTCTTTGTTTATATTATTTGTGTCAGGGTAGGCATACCAATAAACATTCAACAAAATTTGATTCATTTACCATTCTAAATTTTACATGTAAATTATGCTCAACCCCCAGTATGTGACAGTCATGAGAATTGATGGTATAACACTTGAAGAATATTTTTGGGTCTCCAAACCCCTAAACTTAAACCCTGAGATCCAAAATTTAAAAAACTATTCCCACTAATAAAGAATCCTGTGCTATGTGAAATATGACTTTTGTTGCACTAAATTTTTAGAAAAAGTCATTTTTGATATATTTGAAAGTCAATCGGACTTTTTCACTAAATGGTATTTAGGACAATTTAGGTGCAACTTAAGGTATTCAGCAGTGGTCTAGGTGTCAATATTTTTTCCCTGTTGTCTTCTTCTTATCCAATCAAGAATGTAATGCTTTTTTTGGTTTGATCTTCAAACAAGTTTCTCACATAATCACACCTAAGTAAACATCTTCAATGGAATTTAATTTTTGTCCTGCCAAGGTTCTGTATGTCTACAAGCAACAAGCAACACTTCATCTTTTTGTCAAACATCATTTTTTTAGCATGAGATGAATAAATCGCCAAATTCGATATCTCATGAAACCTTCTTCCTCTTGACCCTTGACGCCCCCGCCCGCAGACACACGCCACGACCAGTTGTAGTATTTTGTAATGTAGTACTAGACTTTTGAGTATGTTGGCAGAAATTTTGTGTTTTCATCGGTTGTTCATAAGATTTTCACTCAGGAATTGGCTTACTTTCCTCAACATGCAACACAGCCTAGTAATTGTTGCCATGCATTTATTTGGTTTGATTGGAAGTAAAGCTTGCCCCACAGTATCAATTACAAAGTCATGTTTTGTAATTCATATAGAGTATAT
>JALLOT010001807.1:0-18149 GCA_036939595.1 Thalassiosira livingstoniorum | reverse complement strand
ACTCCCACTACTCCCTTGGCACTGTCAAGCCAGTTTGAGTCCAAGGGGGGCCGACCGTCGCACAAAGACACAGTGACTCCAACCTGACTTATGACACAAAGTATATCATTTATTTGTATTTAAACCTTGAATGTTTTTTATTAAGTTTCATATGTTTAATGATACGGTCTTTTTTTAAGAAAAAAATTAATGTATTTTCTTAGAAGTCTGTCATTATTTGACTCAACTCAGAAATGAGTCAGTACAACTTAAAAACAAACAAAAATTAAATTTTGGGTCAGAAAAGAACATGTGACTTCTGACCTTGTGGCCTTGACAATACTCCACTTACTCTAGGTCACAAGTAATTTCGGGATTGCTCCAATTACAGTTCCAAGAATTGCTCACAACTCTGATGACCTCAGTGAAAAAAAGGAGGTAGATGATGATGCTGATGATGAAAATACCAGTGATGCCGGTAGTGAGAGTGGTGATGGTAGTGCCGGTACAAACACAGGAGGCGGAGGGGATTGTGAGAGTAAGGGAAGTGATGGTGGGAGTAAGAATTCTGACAATTATCAAATTGTATTTCTTTATCCCCGCGAACAGGAACAGTTCCGTTGTGCTAAATTAGAAAACAAGCCAATATTGGGTGATGATGATTGCGAGACTAAATTGGATGATTTTGATGCTGAGGAATTTTACTGGAGTTTCAATACCATGAAACAATATTATAGGTCTTTGAAAAAACCGGTACCAGAAACAGAAGTTGTTGGAGACATGACTGATTAATATGTAATTTGTACTCATTTCTTTTGGTGACTTCATTCTTAGTAAAGTCTTTTATATTTATTAGTATTGGTTTTTGTACATCATATACTGTTGTATGCAAATTTTGTATCAAATAAGGTGTTGTTTTTTAAATCAACGAAAAATTATAATTTTCAAATGTGTATACATAACAACGTCTACATTTTTCAACTTATAAAATTTAAGACCGCTCCTTTGTGTGATAAGATGTATTGTAATTTGTATACCTTACATTCGTATACAGTTTTCAAATAAGTTAGCACCTTTGGCATGTAGTGGGGTAAATCATTCCCATGTTGTACATACAACCATTGCATACCTGTCAAGCCACTTTTGGTTCATTCTGACAAATGCATTCATTTCAATCACCATCCACATGTCCAAAGCCAAGGACACCACTGTCAATTTTCTTTCATCTGCAGATGAAATGTAACAATCACTGTATACAGGACAAGCTCCACAAAACATGCTGATGAATGGAGTCATGTTGTTGCCGTCATAGGGAATCTTGTTTTTATGCCATTGGAAGATGAACTTTGCCTGCTCCACTTGGTGCTCAACATTGGCAAAAGTCATCCAATAAGGAAGAACACCATCAGGAGCGCGTTCCGGATCAGGGACAACAGTAGATTCTGTATAAATTCTTGCTGGCATTGTCAGTGACCATGAGCGAAGGTTGCCGCCAATCTGGTCGTCAATGCACATGTTCTGTTCCTCTTCAGGTTCTTCAACATGAACACTAAAGAGAGAAACTCGATAAGTCCTGTTTCGCAGAAGAGGATGCCAAAATGTGGTCCAAGAACCGTTCACAGTTTCCTGATTTGATCCTTTAAAATTCATTGTCCCGTTGGTCTCAATGAATCGGGATTTTCTTGTGTTTGCATCACCATTGTTCTGGTCTTCCGGTGGATCCATGGTTTTGTAAGTATTCAATTACGAAACAAAATGGAACATTACCAAGAAAGACCACTAATATAAAATATGGTTTCGAATTATGTATACAATCTAATGTGTATATTTTTCAAAGCATTATAGGGACAACAGTCTTGGTGAAGGATAATGATTTGAAATCTATATACGTTAAAAATGACTATATTTATCAAATCATCCAAACCCCATATAGATATTGTCTGGTCCGCAAATGTTGGGATGCATCATACGTGACAAACCATCCCATGGTCTCTCATTGTCGTATGAAAAATTGTGGGGTGAATGTTGTTCTTGTGTCCTTGTATCTTGGGTTTGTTCGGAAACCCATTCGAACGTATTTTCGTCAGTATCAACCACAAATCTCCTAACATAATTGGTGTCTAATGGTGGAATTGTGTCGGGAATTAAACCAAATTCGGCCCTGAAGTTAACTTTGTATGCATTCCACTCTTCTCTGGTATACCCTGTGCAGCAATCTCTCCTTACGTTGAAATTAAATCCATTCCCATTGCGCAATGATGGTCCAAATTCGAATGTCTTTGTTTGATTCCTATCCTCAATCCACGTCCAACAAAATTCTTCAATGACACCATACACCTTATCCTTTTCGTCACTTGCCACTCCATCAAGGAGTCTGGCATGATACCGCCCTGTCTGGATGGTGGAATAAGTGGCAAAGTAAACTACCTTGCCATTGCACCTCATTGTTTCAGTGGTGGATCTTGTTTGCTGGTTCAAACTGTGATGTTATGAAGGTTTTGTCTTTTTTAATTTCTTGTTAGCAGTATATAAAAATAAAAACTGTATACAATGTTCTTGTATACAAGTTTAAATACAATATATGACGCACAATGACATCTTGTAATACAGATATTTGTTATAGACAAGAAGGCTACGCATATTATTGAGATATTTTATTGACTATAACACTTATTGACTATATCATTATTATAACATGCTTACTTCTATATTATTACTATTAAATACATTGCATAGCTGATCAAGTTATTTACAATCTTCTTATGTTTAATCAATGTGCAATGTTGGATGACTTTCCATACATTGAGACAGACTTTTCCACAATGTTGGCTTTACTGCGTTGCTGATCAAGTTAATTACCAGCTTCTTTTGTTTAATCTATGTGCAATGCTGGATGAATTTCCATAAATTGAGACAGACTTCTCCACAATTTTAGGACTACTATTGTCTTTGAAATTCCACCCAAAAAACAGGTAAAGTTGGATTGGGCTCCAACTCCAAGTCATTCCATTAAAACACATATGAGATCACCATCTTATGTTCCAATCATAAATGATTGGAAAAATTGTAGTATTAACCAAATTTGTTCCAAATGGAAAGAAATTGAACATTTTTTTTAAATCCTTGTTACATTGAAGCAACATTCACATGGAAAAATTGTTCCAAATGGAAAGAAATTTTTAAATTTGTTTTTATATCCTTGAATGACATCATCAAGTTTTCTCAATGCTTTTTGCTTATGTGAATGCATGTACACTTGATAATATTGAAATAATTTCTTTACTGTATTCTATTTATTTTACCTTTACTATTTGTTGTGATGATACGATGAATGATTTCAATATTTGTAACTAAATAGTATTTAGCATTACTACTAATGAACTATTTAGTTCCATTACAATTAAATAACATTGGAAATTGGACATGCAGTTTCTAGACACTTATGGTGACAAGGAGGTTGCCCTTGATATTTCTTGTACCATTGGTTTCAATAAAATTATACCAATGAAAGCTCCAGATCTACTAGAAACCTGGCAGACAAAAATCATGTACTAATTTCCATGTTTCTGTAAGGACAATGATTAGAAGAGAACATTCATAGGACATCTTGATAATTTGTTTTTTAAATTTTTAGGAATTTATCCAGAATAGTGGTAACAATATTTGTTTGAAAAAAGTTCAGTAAGAATAGTTTTGTACTTTGTAAAGTAAAATCAAAGTAAGCCACTTTCTGAATTACTTTATTTTTTATTTAATTTATTTTTGAAGAAATTAAAACAAAAATTGTGTTTAAGTTAAACTTTTTACTTTAAAGTTATTTCAGTGTAATGTTTTTTTTACTTTGGTATAATTTGCTTCTTTCAAACTCAAAGTAACTTACTTTTGGTTTTCAAGTTTTAATTGTTACTTTAAAGTTCTTTGAGTCTAAAGTTATTTTACTTTGGTATACTTTTATTTATTTTAAATCAAAGTAAGTTTAAAATTGACATGTTAGATAAATTTTCAAATTGGGTGTATTCTTCCACTGCAGATCTATAACAGTATTATTTTCATTGACCAAGTTGTGTATAATTTCCTGAGAACTATCATAACTATATCTTTACAGAACAAACTATAATTTTTATTCCTGAAGAAAAAAGTTTTACTATTCTTACTTTAATTTTTTCTTGAAAATAAAAGTTATTCAACTTTGTTTACTTTATTTGTTATTGAAACTAAAAGTTACTTTACTTTTTGAACTTTACAAATCAATCAAAGTAAATTTACTTTATCAAATAGATAAAGTTTGGTGTATTGTCTTACTTTACTTAGGCAAAATAATATACTTTTACAAAAACTTTCCTTTTTTTATAAAGTTCTACTTTATCTGAACCCTGGAGAAAAATTAAGCAAAAATTGAAGTACTGTTCTTAGTGTTGCTTATCACAAAGCAATCATCATAATGATAACAACAAAGATTTTGAATAAGGGTGTATTAGATTTTAGTGTATGTTTTTTTGCTGTATTGGCTGTATACAAACAAACAGCCAAGTACAAAGTTTGTTGAATATGGTGAAAGCTTGTCATCTATTCAGTACATAGCAGGGAAATAATAATCTAAGCACATTTATAATTGTACAATCTCTTTTGAAACTGCCTAAAATATAACTTCATTTTACTACTACCTGTCATTATTGGGTTAATTTTTTTTAGATAATCTTTAATGTAAAAAATATATAAACTTGGGAGCAAATTGCCAACAACAACACAAAGAACAATATTTACCAATATATACTACAAAATAATTAACATAGCCAATTTTTGAACACTAATTCTTCTTAGTGTTGCTGTAAAATGTAACAAAAAAAATCTATATAATAGCAAGATTTCTTTTTATGAGAAAAAAATTAAAAAATAAATTAATATACCTAATATTACTATGTATTTTTCAAATCTTTGCACAACCAAAATAAGTAATTTTATGTGAGGTAATTTAGCATTAATTGAAAAGATTTTCCAACTTATTTTCAGTACAACACATGTTGTACATAATGAAATGTACTTTTTCATAAGATAACATATAAATGATCAAGTGTTTTTTAAAATATTACAGACGATGGATGAGTCACATGCTACTTAGGTTTCAAAAGATTAATTTTTTATTTCTGTCTCATGTAGTCAAAATACTTATAATATGTCCCATACAAATGAGCTTCAACCAATTTTGTAGCAACAGAAAAAAACATAAAGAAAACATTATGTTACGTCCATGTTATAGAACATATAGTAGAAAATTATTGTATGAAGCCTCATCAGGTTTTTAACAAAAAATGTAAATGATTGTTGATCTGATAAAAAAATAATATTATCTTTTTTTACTCATTAACTTGAATTAAAATACTTTCATCAATACCTTCATGTGGCCCACTAACAGGGGTTTATTGAAATATGTCTAAATAATATGACCATTGATGAGCATGTCATGCTACTACTTATCAAAAATACATAACTTGAATTAAAATACTTCCATCAAGGACTTCATGTGGCCCTCTAACACAGATTTATTGAAATATTTCAAAATACTATGACCATTGATGAACATGTCATGCTACTACTTATCAGAAATTTTTCCACCAAAACTGTTTCAAATTGTAAAAAAAAATAGAGGTTTAATAATACTTATCTACTTTATTCTCATGTTAGGCATTGGTATGAGAAGGTAGTTATTTTCACTTCTAAAAACTCTGCGGCCTCAATTGAAATTACATCAATCCTCACAGCTTTTATCCATCACTTTTTTATGTTTGTTGTTGCATATAATCATAAAATAAAAATAATGATACAAACACTTACTACATATTGGTACGTAGGTATGTAGGTATGTCTGTATGTATGGGAACTGTTTTTTGGGACCTATAGGTCTGAGACCTACTTTACTAGGTCTCGGNTTGATTCCTCTCTTCGATCCATGTCCAACAAAATTCTTCAATGACACCATAGACCTTAGTCTTGTCATCCCTTGCCACTCTATCAATGATTTTTGCATGGTACCGCCCTGTCTGGATGGTGGAAAAAGTGGCAAAGTAAACAATCTCGCCATTGTATCTCATGGTGCCTCTGGTTGTGTTTTCGCTGTAGTTTGAGATGTTGTTATGTTTTGACTTTTGGCAACTATGTACATGTTTATACTTTATAAAATTAAAAACTGTATACATTAGTTTTGTATACAGATTAAAGTGCGAAATATGTAGCATGATGACATCTACAAATACAGATTGGCTCGTTACATATATTGTTGAGATAGTTTATTAACTATAACAATTAATGACTATATCAATATTGTATCCCATGTATGATAATATAAACTTTGCACTAATGATCTTCCACATTTTTTCTCAATAAAGAGGCATCACTTATCTAATCAAATAAGTTAAATATTCACATGGTACAACATTGTTTGCCTGCATAATCAGTCCACCAGTTGGGTGGACCGATTGTTGTATTGATTCATTATGTCATTGCATGTATTGCATTATTGAGCATACATATAATAGTGTTGGTATGAAAGAACAACAAATTATTATATCAAAGAATACCCTCACATTTAGCCATTATTTATTTGGCCTTTGTCGTCTACAATATGGAAGTGTGTATCTATTCCTCTCTTAGGTGAGGAAGTATTTATTCCTCTCTTAGATGAGGAATCCTTTCACTCTGACTGTTCACTTTTTCGGGAGACGTCGAATTGAAAAATAGTACCTTCTACGTAAGTTCTACAGACCTACAGATTCTACTACTAACTCCTACGTGGAAATCCCCTTGCAACGAAAGAGTCAACCAACGACAACGACGCCATCCATGGGATTTCCGGCACAGCGAGTGCCACCACCAACAGCCACTGCGAATAGGACAACCACAGTCTAGAGACGGGCACAATAGCCACAAGAAGGCGAGGAAACGCGGCGGAGACTGACGACGCCGCCATCGAGCCATTCCAGAAAGGCCAAGATTTCATCGGACGGATCGCTGCACAGGCGGCGACGATTCAGCACCAAACACACCTAGCGACGCTGGAGAAGACAGACACAAGGCCAACAACTACGGCGACGACGGCCGGCAGTGCAACGAAGTGCTACTGACAGCAAGAAGACTGCGGTGCCACCGTCATTGGCCGAGTATCCGGTCCGGAACGACGACAGCATTGGACTGAGGAGGGCATAGCTCAGTGCGAGTGGCACACTATCAACGGCGAGAACGAATTGGAGTCAATTGTTTGTCACGGCCCTCGCCGGTATAAGACGTGTGTGTTTACCCTCGAGGGCGAGGGGGGAAGTGCTGCACAAATTTTGGCTGTGACTGTTGAGCAGCGAATAGCGCAATCTAATCAACAACAACGCTGCTCCGTGCACAATGGTTAAATTTGATATTCCTCCATCAGGATGGACGGGGAACAACCCAGCACCACGCAATGGTAATAATAGTCGAGGGGGAACTGGCCGAGGAAGAGGGAGAGGAGCTACAGGACGTGGGACCTGGGGGAATCAATCATCAAATGGATCACAAAAACAGAGTGGCAGTGACATCGCAAATTATGGCACAGCTGGCCACTATCGGCCTGCACGCCAACCCTCGTTGCCACCAATTCGAGAAAAATCTAACAATTCAATGCCCAAAGATCTCGTGCAACCTTCTCCACAATCGACAATGGCTCCACTCGAACTCATGACGGGGAAGGCATGGAAGATAGCTGATGAGCTTCTTAACAAATCGCTGGAAGAGCCGATTGAGAATTCACATTTTGATGGCCTCTCGGCAGCGGAGGGAATGAACCTCATGCTCTCCATCACTGCATGGCGAGCTGCACAGTTTGCAGGAGTCTCCACCATTAACTGTGGCATCTATTGGCAGTTTAAGTCTCGGAAGGAACTACGGGATATCTGCAATAATCCCTTCCGAGCTAAGCAAGCTTGCGCAAAGTTTGGCCTCCCACCAGAGGAATACAGGGAGATGTACCCGTCACCGAGCCAAGTGCCTTTGCTGACGGCTAGCAAAGTTGAAGTCAAAGCAAAAAATGTCTTTGCTGGAAAGCAAAAATTGCTCAAAGCTATCAAACCCTATATTGTTCGAGCTTACCCCAACGACTGTGCGGAGATATTGGATGCGCTCGACAAATCGGCGGACCAGGACACCTTACGACGCCTCATGACAGTCCAGGGTGCCATTTGCTCCTGGTGCCATCTAAATGGAGTCCAGGCGAAATTTGAGCCACCCATTCTCCTTCAACTCCCACATCAAACGGAATATAAACCAAGTTCGGAAGCATTAATCGACCATGATTCCAACACATTCAATATTGATGAGGAGGAGGCATCAACTGCATCAGCTGAGGCATTGGCAAAAGATCCATTTGCATGCCCTGCTCGTGTCATGGGCATTCAAGCAGTTGTGACAGGCCGACTATTTGGAGCAGAACGAAGGAACTATCTCCTTGGAAAGATGGGACCGTTCATCAAAAAGTATTATGGTGAGATGTCAGATGACGTAATGCATCACCTGGAGTCTATGCCTCCAAAGGAACTCCAGAGGCTCAGCTTTGTTCCATACACTCTCCGTGCTGCACTAAAACGGTTTGACGAGTTCCTCATCACTGATGTGCCAGAGGAAAAACAATCATCTGATCTGGAAACTGCAATGGGGGTGACAACAGCTAAGGATGAGACAGACCGTTATGTGATGGATGAACTACCTGACATGATCTACCGCATGCAGGTAGTAGCAAAGTTCTCCCCGTCTTCCAACACTGAACCTCACACAGTGGCTGCTGGATTGGTGGAAAAGATCATTGATTTAGTCAACCAAATCGGTTACCATGCTGCAGTGATCCCTATTAAAGGAAGTGGGAAGCCCTTGGGAATCAAACATGAGTTACCTCACACTCAAGAGGAATGGGCACCCTACATAGATTCCATGGATCCCTCCATCCGTGAGGATGGGGTATGTTTCGACCTTCTTTTCAAATCAGCTTTCTCCATACCCCACCTCAGCCTTCTGTCCTACAGTTCTCATGAAGATCAGACGGCGGAGTTTGGGCATTATTGCCAAACACATCAAATTACCACTAACATTACCTCAAAGTACAAGGAGGGCTTCGAGATGGCACTATTTCTCGAAAAGAGCGGCATCAACGACGGTCCATCATTCGTCAAATCCGAGCTCATTCAACGTGCTTCAACACAACGAGGGATAGCGATCAAACACAGTGAGTTTGACATTGCATGGCGTCTAGTGGTCGGAGAGATGGACGGGAAACAAATTATAGCACCAGCGCTAGTTGTTCTTACATCGGCTGACAACCGTGACAAAATCATTCAGGCACTTCACCAGCTCCCACCGACCAACGACAAAGTTTTGCATCCTGCATCCAACGATTTCCATATTTGGTCAACTGATCCATCCCATTATGCGACACAAAGTGATTACATTAACACTATTCGGCGCCAACAGAAATTCATGATTTCACGACGGTGGATAGTGCTTGAGGGACTAAGTAAGGATCTCCAATTACGTGAAGTTATTCCAAAATTCCAACCCCACTCCCAGCAACCAAACACTGCCAGTGTCACAACGCTTCTCCTCACCTCAAAATCTCTCTTCCAGCGTGGGGAGGAGCGTATTCCAACACCATTCACCAAAGTCCAGCATGCATGGATGCAGGACAAATGGTATTTGCAATATCATCGGGACGATACGGCAGTGATTGATTTATGTATGGAGGGAGATCTCATGGCCTTGCTCCAGCAATGGCTAAACCCGTGGGAGATCAAGGATCTCAAAATTGTACACGGCCCCACAACTTTCTATGCAAGCGAATACACCCAAGTGTCTGATCCGCCAGTGGAGCCAATGGATGAACAGCATCAGGACCATGGGTTGGAGGACCAACATGACTTGTTGCAGGAGATGTCCAGTAAACTGACGGAAATCCAACGTCAACTGGAGACACATCATCGACCACCAGACTCGGCAGAACCCTCGACAACAGTGCCCATTTCAAAGCTTGATGAAATCAAAGCCATCATCTCCCGACAGAAGAGCGATGCACCAACGGCCACTGACAGCAAATTGCAGAAGCTAGAAGAGTCAATTGAAGCAGTTGGAAAGAGTGTTCAGAGCTTCCAACAGACCCAGCCGTCCAATTCCTCACCATCTGCATACGAACAGCGTCTGTCGAAGTTGGAGGACGAAGTTCACTCCATTGGAAAAAACGTGGGTCTTCTGCAAAAGGGTAATGAGTCTATACTCCAGGCATTGACAGGTTTTTCTAAGGTTTCAAAGGCTGACTATGAGGAGTACTCGAAGGGACAACGTCACATGGCAAACCTCATCACTGATTTTCGCAATGCTAGTGCTACCAAACAACAGATACAGTCGATTGAGGCCATAATCCCAACGGTGAATGGAATCAAGGACGGCGTTGGAAAGATCTCAAGTGATCTCCAGCACAGCATTGAAAAGTCTATTCCAACGCTATCTGCAGCTATAGTCAACCAAATGGATGGCCTTGTTACGAAGCGCGAAGAGGAAGAGGAGGCACAATCTGAGGAGACTGGTGCGAATGACACCACTTCAAAAGAGACCACCATTCTGACAGAGGCCGTCCTGTCGCAGTTCCAAACTATTTTCAAACACGAGTTTCAGACATTTACTGAGTCCAATGGCCAAAACTACGATACGTTGCAGCAGAAGGTGTGTGAAACTACTCAGGCCATATCCAAGCAACTTAACTCACTCCAATGTGTTGCGAAAATGGGGTTTATAGATATGACGGCGTCACACCGTGAAGTTTCCCAACATGTCAATGATGCAATGCGATCAGAGCTAGTAAATATGGGCAGTCTCGTTCAAGTCATGTCCACATTCATTGAGGCAGTGGCACGTTTCGAAAAAGCAGTTCAATCCCAGGGTTTAATGCTCAATGGCCCAGCCCCAGCACCTCTGGGGGAACACGATCTCTCTGCCTCAACTCTACAAATGATGGAGCTGCAGCAACGTGTCTTGGAGCGATTGGATCAAGCAGTCGCTGAATGCCCATGGACGGCGGAAGAACTATGGAATAACAACGAGGAATCGAATGAGCAGCAATCAGAACAGTCTACAGAAAATGGGGACAAAGTAAAAGATGATACCTTCAGCCAGGAGAAGCCAGCATCAACTCCTCAACCAGTAAAGGAAAAAAACCATCCTCCTCCTCCGGACCCACCTGAATCAGCAACTCCTCGTGGGGAGACAGTTGCCCACCAACCAACAGTTGATCATAGTAATGGTGGGGCAAGCACAGGGGACCCAATCGATCTCAGTGATTCCCCACCATCTCCAGAGGAGCACAAGCCAACGGCCCCTGCTGACACCTCCCCGATTCGTGAAAAGCGCCTCCAATTTGATCAAGAGGAACAACTCGTGTCCCCACAGCCATCAGCAACAGTGGAAACATCTGATGACAAGCTCATCGCCTCTCCCGCAAAAAATGAGGAGGCAATGGAGTCTATCAAGGCGTCGAACGTTCCCAATGATCAGAATGCCGTGGAACCCAACTTTCTTCGCATTGACACTCCAGGCCCTGAATGTGTGCAACAGATTGCTCCTGATCTTACCACCAATGAAGCTGGTGTGTCCACTAGGGAGCACACACCACCACAAGAGACTGCATTATCCAAAGATCAAGTGGGACTATCAACACATGATGCAGAGGCGGCTGTCAATGCACCAGTACAAGTGACTGTAGTAGCAGAAGCATCCACAAGGGGTGGTGAGGCCTCGACAAGCAAGGAGCCGAGAGCAGCTGCAGTAGCACCATTTGTCACCCCAGCCAAAGAGGAGAATGATGGTAGCCATCCCCATTCTGAATCTTCTCCGGAATCTCAGGAATGCGACCACCAAGCTGCTCAGAGTGACGCAGATGAGAATGAGGCGGAGATTCTGCCACAGGGCTCAAGACTAAGGGCATGGACAGTCAAGACCCTCCCTGGCACTTCTAAACCTGGGTTTGAAGCGGAGTCTGAGGATGAATCAGCGTCAGAATCTGAACCGAGCCTCTCTGATTTGAGTACACCGTCCAGCACTGTTATTACCAGACGCCGTGCTAAGTCCACTGGCCTTGAATTAACTCCTGCTCTACCTGATAAAAAGCACTCAAGAAGCCGCCCGAAGCTCTAGTAGTCAACTCAATCATCGTTAACTAAATTAAATGTCAATCATCATATAACAAATCTATCAGTATATAATCATGTGCAAACCAACGAAACCACCTCGCCACCGGAGGGTCAGTGGCCCTCTAAATCAATATCTAAAACCAAAACCAATAGCTACATCTAACAGACCAGCCAATCAACGAATAAATAACAAGAAAATCAAATCCAAACCCACCCATGTTCAAAAGGCTCAATATCGTCAGCAGAGCATTCTTCAATGCTTCGGTGTTGATGACCTTGATTTTGATACTCAGGTCAAAGCCTTAGAACCTTCTGGTGACCCTCTAACAGACAAAGAGGATGGTGTCATCAGATTCGGTTATCAAAACATCAATGGCCTTAGCATCAATGAGAATCTCCACCTAATGCCGGAAGTGGCAGCAATGAGTGCTTGCCAGTTGGATGTCACTGGATTTACTGAGACAAATGTAGTCTGGAATTCAATGACAAGGGACCGCATGAAGGCCCAACTCCAATATCATATTGGAACGCATCATGTCTCAAGCTCATCTGCACCAACATCTGACAACAGAAAGGGATACTTGCCAGGGGGCACCATGACAGTACTATCAGGTCCTTGCTGTGGCCGCAAAACTACCCAAGGAGCAGACTTATGGGGACGGTTTACTTGGTTTACTTTGCGTGGGGGAAGGGATGAAGGAATTCTAGTCATCACAGCATACAGAGTGCCACAAAACCCGGGAGTGAAGGTAGGACCCAACACTGNAGGTCCATGCTGTGGCCGCAAAACTACCCAAGGAGCAGACTCATGGGGACGATTCACTTGGTTTACGTTGCGTGGGGGAAGGGATGAAGGAATTCTAGTTATCACAGCATACAGAGTGCCACAAAACCCGGGAGTGAAGGTAGGACCCAACACTGCATGCGCACAACAACAACGAGAGATGCTGAAGGTGGGTGACATGTCTATGAACCCACGCAAGAGGGTACTGACAGACCTCCTAAGCCTGATTGATGGCAAGCGGCGTCAAGGGTTTCGACCCATCCTCATGATGGATGCAAATGACATTTGGGAGGGTTGTGAAAGTGACTTTACAGAGTTTCTCCTTGCAGCCAACTTAGTTGATCCCCTTCATATGAAATTTCACAAAACGGGAGTCACACCCACTACCTACTCAAGAGGCAAGCGTAGAATTGACTACATCCTTATTGACTCCCAATTGTACAAAGGGGTGAAAAGAGTTGGCACTCTTGGCCTTCACCAGAATATAATCTCCGATCATGTGATGCTATTTATCGACTTCGATGAGGCAGAGCTCTTCCGAGGTCTACTGAACAGGCCCGTCATGTCACCAAGCCGTGAATTCATCCTTGAACAGGCGGATAAGTGCGAGAAGTTCAGGACTGAATTTCGCAAGGTGGCTGATGAAAAAAACTTTAAACAACGGGTGATCAAGTTGTCAATGGAGTTAGCAAATGCTGGAGCAACTGCAGAACTCCAGCAGACATACAACAATCTCGACAAGGAAATCAAAGACGTTGTTCTAGGAGTTGCCCGTAAAACTGTCAAGAAAAAGTTCGGTTACCAACGGTCTCCTGAGCTTACACGCTGCGGCCAAGCTGTCAACTTCTGGAAGGCGGCCCTGTCTGCCCATCGAAATGGGAGACAACTCAGCAAGAATGCCAAAACCATGGGGACTAGGCTGGGCATTGATGTTGATCGAGTCCCACAGATGTCGAGACGGTCTCTCTTCAAAGAGGTGCGAAATGCACGAAAGGAGCTCTGGGAAACGCAAAAGGAGGACGCGAAATTTAGAATAGAATGGCACGAACGGGAGGCCCAGAACATAGCTCGAGCCTCTGGAGAGCTCGACTGGAAGAAGAAGATGGACCAGATGGCAAAACAAGCAAAAAAACGGGCAGTGCACCGGAAAATTACAAACGCCATCAAGGGAACTAAGGGTGCTCTTGACAGAATTGAAGTGCCAATCTTCACATGGTTTTATTCAGACTCCAACAAAGAAATTTATCGATATGATAATGGCGTGTTCGAAGCGTATGCAGCGTATTCCCCTCAACCATCATTGATTCCAGATCACCCGAAGAAATTCTACCGGCACCACCACCTTAAGGTGCTGCCACGCGATGCAGTCCCCGCCACTGTTGAGGATGATGGGGAATTCTTTCACTTGCGAAAGACATTACCCCCGTGTGACCCATGGAGGGAGGTCACAGATCAAAAGAAAATCGAGGAAATCATTATGCATCGAAACAAACGTCATCTCCAGCAAGCTACTGTGGAGGACACGAGAGCAAAGGATCCGCTAATGAAGGATCTTCAGCAAGAATTCGGCACTTCTGATTTGGTAGACGACCTTCTTGCTGGGCGACTTGATTTGGATCAGGTCACTGACGAGGCCATCCAAGCTTGGTTCCGGGCGGTGGAACAGACTGATGCAGAACGCCAGCTTCCACCAATCACAGGGCACATCACAAAGGAAGATTTCCAAGCAGCGTTCAAGGCCGTCTCCGAACGAACCTCGTCGTCTCCGTCAGGCTTCCATTACACACTCTGGAAGTGCTTGGCTCTGGATGACGATTTTGCTGAGTGGCTCAGCATCATGATGAGCCTGCCTTTCATGTACGGGTTTGTCAATACCAGATGGACCCACAGTGTCGATGTTATGTTGGAAAAAAAGAGGGGAATCCGCCACATTCATCAGCTCAGGATCATTGGCCTCTTAGAGGCAGATTTTAACACAGCCCTCAAAATCCTCTTCTCACGCAAGCTCATGCAAAATGCTGAATTATCCGGACTCCACCCTGAGCAGTGGGGAGGCCGCCCTGGCCGATCGTCTATCGATGCTGCGGCTCGAAAAATGCTCACATTTGAGTATGGTCGATACATGAAGGCCACCATTGCATTATTTGCTAATGACCAAGCAGCTTGCTTTGACCGAATGTATCCGTCCCTCACCAATATTGTTTCCCGAAAATTCGGAATGGATATCAATGTCTTGCGGGCACGAGCAGCAGTACTCGCTGAGATGAAACGGGCCATCAAGACACTATCTGGCTTATCTGAACTGCAATACTTCGACAAGCCCAGTGAACCCAAGATGGCCGGTGAATATCAGGGCAAAGGCGATGTTGCGAGCTCTTACGCCATGACAAGCAGCACTATTCTCACGGCTCATCATTTTCTCTACCAAGGAATGGCGTTGCCATCAGTATCGGGATCTCACGGCATTACAAAAGCCAATGACTCGTATGTTGACGACACGGACACATGGGCTGCAACGCTGGAACCAGGTCCCGAAGCTGCAACTGCCACTGTCTCCCTCCTTCAAACTGGAGCTCAGCATTGGTCAAATTGTCAAGACGTCATGGCAGGTTCCACAGCATATCACAAATGTGCTTTCCAAGTCTTAACATACGTCAACCAACGAGACTCTCTCGTTGTTGACACATCATTCAAATCGCAAATCACATTGGTTGACACCAAAGGGGCCCCTTCCACCATCAAGCAAATCCCACCCGATGAACCCAATGTGGGACTTGGATACTCCTTAACAGCAACTGGATCCCAAACGCATGAGTTTCGATCCCGTCAGCTTTCTGTCAACAGGACCTGCTCTGCTGCAGTGGGACTCCATTTGAGTGAACAAGATGCTCACACGATGCTTCACCTTCACTTGGTCCCGCAGATCTGGTATGGAGTTCATCTATCCTGTTTCACATCTGCCCAATGCCATCGGCTTGACGTTCCCATCTGCAACACCTTCCTGCCACGACTGCGAATCAACCGAAATATGAAGCGGGCGGCGGTGCATGCCCCACTCAAGTATGGTGGCCTTGCCATCCCAAAGGTCGAGGTTCTACAGGATCAAGCCAGCATCATCTATCTTATCAAAATGCTACGATGGGACAAGATAATTGCGGCAGATATTAGGACAGTGTTAGAGAGTGTACAACTTGCATCTGGCCTCACGTCCCCATTTTTGCAAGTCACGTTTCCTCGATGCACATGGGCCGAAGATGGATGGCTTAACAATGTCAGAAACCGACTTCAACGACTGAAAGGAGGAATATGGATCGAGGATGTCTGGCGTCCTCGTCTCCAGAGGGAGTACGACTGGTCTCTTATGGAGGGCTTTGCCCGACTCACAAATGCGTCGGTCACACGCCTCCGACTGGCAAATGAATGCAGGATATGGCTTCGAATCATCACAGTCAGTGACCTCGCCGATTACACTGGACGCTACATACCACCGCATCGACTGTGGGGTGCATGGAGGGCAGATTCCAACCTACTATGGCCGAATCAACCATCACCATCGAAGGCTCACTGGGCGGCGTTCCGATGGTGCATCCGCCAAGCGTTTTGCACCACTGCCTCCAAACACACCAGAATTGTCCCATACAAACTAGACCAACCCCTCGGGGCATGGCTTGCAGTGCCAAGGCACATCTCGTATAATGTCTATGTCAGCTACAATGGCCCACTCCTCAGGAGAGACGATAAGTTGTATGAGTGTGACAAATGCGAGGTCAAGGGATTTTTCAAAACAGGTGCCTTGGTTCCAACCCCCCCAATGTATTCACACCCCATAAGTGGACAAGAGACGACGCAAGGTGTCTGGACCCACAAGACGTGCCGTCTCAAGCCCATAATTCGACGAACCCCACACACTGTTGTCATGCGATCCCGATTCAAGGCCAAACAGAACAAAGCTATTCTGGTCAGCGATGCAGCTGTCAAGGTGGCAACGAATCGGTCGGCAGTGTCTTGGATCATGGAAGGTGTCAAACATTCTTATCGGCACGTGGCCCGACAAGTGGGCAAAGGAAGAGAAATGTACTCTTACCGAATTGAACTTGAGGGAATGTTTCATGCGCTGGACGATGCAAATCTTAATGCCACATTACCACTCACTATCACGCAGCTCTGCGACTCAGAAAGCAGTGTCAAAAAGCTTCGAAAGAAGCATCTTGCTCCAAGTGATATGATGGCACCAGAAATGGATGTGGTATTAGCCATCCGTAAGGCTGCCCGAAAATCCAAACATACTGTAGAGTTTAGCCACGTCCATGGCCATCAGGACAAATCCAAATCGTACCATGAACTCCCACGGAATGCTCAGCTAAATGTCAAATGTGACACTGCTGCAGGTGCGCAGCTAACTGAACCCGACAACAGTGAGGAGTTCTTTCCATTTCCTGGCTCCCAAGCTGTGCTCAAACTTGGCACCCAATGGGTGACCCGACAATACAAACGAGCCATCCTCGAAGCACACATGACTCCAGCCATACGTACCTACACCATGGAACGCCATGGTTGGTCCTGGGATGTCTTTGAATCTGTTGATTGGACCAGCATCGAGAAGGTTCGTCTGAAACTAACGCGGGCACAGAACACTCGGATTAGCAAGCTCATGTTCCACTGGCTTCCGGTAGGCCACAACTGGCGACATCATGGTGCTCATACAGATGTGTGCCCCTGTTGTGGAGAAGCCGATGAAACATTCTTTCACCTTCTCCTCTGTCCTCAAGAGGATCTCTGCATGGTCCGCACAGAATTCATCCGCCACTTCTCATGCAACTCTGACTTACCCCGACACATCCGCAATGCTATCATTAGCATATTCCGACACGTATTGCTCGGGGACGGGCCTCCGTCATCGTCCTATGCGCCTGCAGCTCTGGCAATTGAAGCACAAGCACGCATTGGTTTCCAACACATGATACTGGGATACCTGGCGCGTGAGTGGACAGTTGCTCTCGAGGCGTCTGCCGCCCAGCAAGCCACCACGCAAGCCGCCAAACTCCTACGGTCAATCTGGCTTGACTGTGCGGAAGCCATCTGGACGCATCGTAACAAGACACTTCATAATTCATATAATTTTGCTCGAGAGGCTGAAGCAGAATCTCTGGCCAACCAGCTACGCTGGTTTCAACAGGAACAAAACAATGAACTCGACT